>CAMXCT020002566.1:53005-95177 GCA_947184155.2 Cladocopium goreaui
AAATCGTATTGGAGTGGCTGCATGAAGGCTGCGACAGTGATTTGTCAGTAGATTTTCTCCATTTTGGCGCTAGTGATTTTCTTTTTAAAAATTCTTTTAAAAAGTGCTTCAAAATCGTCTTTTTTTCGCTCTGGCGTCGAGATCCGGTTTTGGAGCTACAATTTCCGACGCCGTTGTGCGTATTTCTATTGTGTTTTGCAACTCAGTCTCTGCAGATCGCATTGTAATGGCTGCGTCAAGGTTGCTTGGTGCCGCGGCTGCATGCGCAATACTATTGTCTTTTGCAACTGGACTTCGTAAATCGTATTGGAGTAGGTGCATCAAGGGTTCGACAGTGATTAGTAGTAGTGCTGGGAATTGATTAATGAAAGCTTAATAGATGACATATGAGAAGGGACGAAATGAGAAGAGATGAGCTGGGATAAGGTGAGAAGAGCTCAGATGAGATGAACTGTAGAGTGTGAAGAGTGTAGTGTGAAATGTGGGGCGTGAAGAGTGCAGTGTGAAGTGTGAAGTGTGAAGTTTGGAGTGTGAAGGAAGCAGTGAGAAGTGAGAAGTGTGAAGTGTGGACTGTGAAGTGTGGAGTGTGAAGTTTGGAGTGCAAAGGGTGCAGTGTGAAGTGTGGAGTGTGAAGAGTGCAGTGTGAAGTGTACAGTGTGAAGGAAGCAGTGGGAAGTGAGAAGTGTGAAGTGTGGAGTGTGAAGTGTGAGTGAAGTGTGGAGTGTGAAGTGCGAAGTGTGAAGTGTGAGGTTTGCAGTGTGAAGGCAGCAGTGAGAAGTGAGAAGTGTGAAGTGAGAAGTGTGAAGTGTGGACTGTGCAGTGTGGAGTGCGAAGAGCGCAGTGTGAAGTGTGAAGTGTGAAGTGTGAGGTTTGGAGTCTGAAGGAAGCAGTGAGAAGTGTGAAGTGTGGATTGTGAAGTGTGAAGTGTGAGTGAAGTGTGGAGTGTGAAGTGCGAAGTGAGAAGTGTGAAGTTTGGAGTGTGAAGTTTGAAGTTTGGAGTGCGAAGAGTGTAGTGTGCAGTGTGAGGTGTGGTGTGTCGAGGGAAGGACACGGTCGGGACAGGGTGTTTTTGAACTATAGGTTATTTATGTTTGGGAAACTTCCGCCGCCGGCTTGCCCGGGTCTATATTATATTTAGGAATATTTTTTTCGAATATTAAATATATTAGGATTTTGAAAATATTTGAATTAATTTATATATTATTATTAAAAATTTATTTTAATGCTTAATTTATTTATATAAAAAAAATATTTTTTTATTATTTATTATATATAATTTATATATTAATTAAATATTAAAAATAATATTTTTGAATTTTAACATATATTTGAATTATATATTATTCCCTACTTACTAGGTGAGGGTTATTAGATTTTATGTGAGTTACCTCCTCCTCCTCTTCCTTTTCCTCCTTTTCCTCCTCCTTTTCCTCCTCCTCCGCCTCCTCCTGCCTTATCTTCCTCGTCGTCCTCGTCGTCCTCCTCGTCGTCCTCCTCGTCGTCCTCCTCGTCGTCCTCCTCGTCGTCCTTGCTTAACTGCGACCCGCGATTTATACTGTTCTGTGCCGGACCTTAACCACGACCATTTACGCCTAGTGTTCCCTGCCGGACCTTAACCACGACCATCTACGCCCAATATTCCCTGCCGGACCTTAACTACGACCATCCTCGCCCAGTGTTCCCTGCCGGACCTCAACCACGACCATCCATGCCCAGTGTTCCCTGCCGGACCTCAACCGCGATTATCCACGCCAAGTGTTCCCTGCCGGACCTCATGTAGGAAGAAATGGGACAAAGAATGTGCAGAAGAAAGTTAGAAAGAATATTAGAAAGAATGTCAGAAGATATACCAGAAGATATGCCAGAAGATATGCCAAATAAAATGCCAAATAATATGCTAGAAGATATGCCAGATAGAATACCAGATAGAATGCCAGAAGATTTGCCAGATAGAATGCCAGAAAATATGCCAGAAGATATACCAGATAGATATGTCAGAGATATGCCAGAAGATATGCCAGAAGATATGCCAGAAAATATGTCAGAATATATGCCAGAAGATATGTCAGATAGAATGCCAGAAGATATATCAAAATATATGCCAGAAGATATGCCAGATAAATATAGAGTACCAGAAGATATGCTAAATAGAATGCCAGAAGATTTACCAAATAGAATACCAGAAAATATGCCAGATAAAATATTAAATAGAATGTCAGAAGATATGTCAGATAGAATGCCAGAAGATTTGCTAGTAAGAAAATGTATAAATGTCATGGTGGGGATCACACGAAGTAAAGTAATTTTAATAATTTTGTACCGTTGGACCTCAATCTGGGACCGTTCCAGCTCAGATCTATTCAGCTCAGTGTCCACCACTGGACCTCAATCTGGGACCTGTCCAGCTCAGTGTACACCGCTGGACCTAAACGGCCAGATAGAATGCCAGAAAATATATCAGATAGAAAATTATAAAATATATTAAATAGAATACCAAAATATTTACCAAATAAAATACCAAAAAAATTACCAAATAATATACCAAAAAATATACCAAATAAAATACCAAAAAATATATAAAATATATCAAATAAAATATCAAAATATTCGTCCAATAAAATACCAAAAAATTTACAGAATAATATACCAAAAAATATACCAAATAAAATAACGGAAAATATGTCGAAATATATGCCAAAAAATATACCAAATAAAATGCCAGAAAATATATCAGATAAAATGCCAAATAAAATACCAGAAGGTATGCCAAATAAAATGCCAGAATATTTGCCAGATGGAATGCCAGAAAATTTGCCCAATAATATACCAAAACATGTACCAAATAAAATGCCAAAATATATACCAGAAAATATGTCAGGTAGAATACCAGAAAATATACCAAATAGAATGCCAAATAAAATACCAAAAAATATATTTAATAGAATGCCAGAAAATTTGCCAATAACAAAATATATAAATGTCATGGTAAGGATAACACGAAGTATTTTTTTAAATAAAATATAATAAAGGAATCGGAAAATATATTTAAGAAAATTAATTTAATAATAAATAAATAGAATTATGGTTTTTTTAAAATATAATTAATAAAGATTATGAGTCCAAGCTTACCGACAAATATATAAGAAGAAAAAGTAAATATAAATATAGGCACTCAACAATGCCCCTCGGAAGTTCCTCCCCAAAGTTGTTGTCCAAAGTTGTTGCCCCAAAGCTGCGACTCTTCAAACCTATAACTCCACACGGCTGCTCCCCAAAGCTATTCTGCAAAGCGGCTCCCGGAAGCTGCTCCCCAAAGTTGCTACTGAAAGTTGCTCCCCGAAGTGGCTTGTAAAGCTGCCCCCGAAAGCTGCTCCCCAAAGCTGCTGTTCTTCAAAGCTATTGTTCGTCAAAATTGGTCCGGAAAGCTTGCCATAGCTGCTCCCCTGCAGCGTCAATGACCCAAAATCCCTGTTCGCCGTCCTCTGCCTCACCTTCATCGATCATGTAGAAAGAGGACCGTTTTCGGTGCGCGATATTTGGGTCGGCAACGCCTGTTCTGGAAACGCAGAAAAGTTCTAGAAAAAGCTGTTTCACTTGGAGATATGTATACTGAGGCATTGCTATCTGACGAATATTCATTGATGAAATAAAGCGCTCTCGCTGTTGTTCGTTCAGGTCAGATTGTGCCAAGAAAATCAAGGACATCAAGTTATCCGATAACGGAAATTCTCTCTGATGTTGGGCCTTTGTATTTGTAATGGTCTGTTCTCGAAGAGTCACCTGGTAATTCATTCTATCTTCATCAGACATTAACTGTTGATAGTGTAGTCGTTGCTCATCTCTGAATGCTGCCGTGAATTCGGCCGTGCCTACTTCCAGTAAATCGGAGAGATCAAGCAAATCGGACCACGATGCCAGGAGTCGCTTCTGTGCGATCTCAAAACGCCCTATCCAGTGCACGAATTCATTCTGGCCCCGATATGCGCGAAACATCTGGAGGAATCGCCAAAGGAACACATGATTTACTCCCTTCACGAAGTATGGTCTCAATGTGTCCCTGAAATGGGCGAGGCCACCATCCGGATCTCGGAGTCGGGCATTGTCGAGCATCGACTTGTAAAACGAAGCTGCTCCTACAAGGGCATTTTTGAGTGACAGTCCGTGCTTGTCTGCATCCAATGTGGTGATGCCTGATCAGTCGTCACTCAAGTCTTCGTATTCAAACCAGCTGGGTTGGCCATCAAATTGTGGAGGTACCTTAGGAGTCATCTTAATGCCTTGTCGTGAATCGACGGTACTAACGATGTAGGCTTCAGGCTCTTCATATGAAACAATCTGGAGTTGTTCTTCGTCTGATTCCATGTTATGGATTCAGACCATGGCAGCTACTCGCAGTTGACCTACAAGTTGCCCGTGCAAGTCCGGATGTCGGTGCAGGTGCAGGAAGCAACTGCTGTCCGAATATCGGATCTTGGCAGGGCCGCTACCACTTTGAGGTAGCAATCCCCGATATTCAGGGGGCCCTAGATCCCAACTAAAGAGTTGTAACACTTGTGGTCAACGAGGCGGCACGCTACACTCTTTTGTCTGCTATGCGAGCAAGTCTTGAGCCACGGAGTGGCGCAGTGGTACATGTATGAATTAGAGTGAACATGTCACATGTAATGCACACTGTCATGCATTGTGCAGACACGTCCCCAAAAGTAAGTTACAGCGGGGGAGGGGGAGTCTAATTTGAAAGCTTCAGGGTTTCCAATGGTCCTGGTGCCTGCCTATTATTTGCTAAAGCAAGAGCAACTTCAGCTAGCACAAGCTAGCTTTCGTGATTTACGAAGCAGAAAACGTCACAACAATCACAGAAGCGCACTATTTATCTTGACCATGGAGGCCACCTTTTTTTCGCAGAATGAAATGGCAGCGCTGGCTTTCTGCTTGGCGTGGACTAATCGGGAAGGGGTGCAATCATTTCATGCAGCCCTCCCAACACTTGGCCCGTGGCAAGCGACGAAATAAGACAATAACATAGGCAGCTTTTCGGAAAGAATCAAACACCGTATCACTTTGTCCATCTCAAACATCATTAAAGTATCAGAAACCGTTTGACAAAAGAAGCACTGAAGCAAATGATACAGCCACCTTCTAGGTCTGAAACACGTCAGCCCTTCCTATCCGAGGGAGGGCCCTCTACCTGGCTCTCAACTCCGTGGCCTGCGGCTGTCCCCTTTTATTTTTGAAAACACTGAAAGCAACAAAATCACCCTGCTCAAAATGCCGCTTCTGGTTGGTCTGCAGGAACACATCCATGCCGTTGAACCGTTGCTTAAGTTCATCGTTGCCAATGAAGCCATAGCCTTTGTCCTGACCAAGTGGCACATACAAATTGTGCGAATCCACTAACGAGTAAGGGAACCAAAGACTAACGGAAAAGAGACAAAGCCACACAAGGCACTACAAATCAAACCAAAATGCAACATTCAAAGCAAACACGGACCAGACAGGCAAACGCCCATGCATGCGCAGACACAGACCAAGGAAGAAGATAGACGAGGTGTCAAGTTTGGGATTGGGTGTTGTCAGAGTTGTCGGGCATGCTAGCCAATCATGTGCTGAATGTCGAAGGCGACCAAGGCAAAAAGCACTGGTGCCACGTCCGCTGGAAAGTACAAACACAACAATTCTGAAGGCGTGATTGAACAGAATGTCAGACCACAACACACCAAGCCAAGAAGACAGATATATACCTTTGAACCATTGAACTCTTTGAGCACAAAAGGAGCTCTGCACCAAGGCTGAATGGCACCTCTTTTTCAAACGGCTGGTGAAAGTTGCTTGAGCTCAGAATGACACGGCCAAAGTACAATGGAGATCCACCCCAAGGCGGACCCACACAAAACCAGGGGCAGAACCACCGCACAAGACCCCTAAGCAACATCCCGGAAATCCAGAAACATCCCAACTACACACAAGAAGTAGCTCTATGTACTTTGCACAAACTTGGCATTTTCCATAGACATGCCCGGTTACAAACCAAATTGAGTGTTATACACCTTTAACAAGTTGCTTCTTGCTGCACACGATAGACAACCAAAAAAAGAGAGATGGGTCGAGACAATTAAAGGACCGGATAACCCCACATGTCAACTTCTTCCAACAAGCAGCAAAAGAAAGGTAAAGATGGCATGGGGAAAGAAGGAAAGAGAAAAGAGATGGTGAAGGATTGGTGCCATACGTGCCACGCCTGCCACGCAAAAGTGGAAGTCGATGTCACCAAGTACCTGCCACGTGAAACGAAGGTGGATGTCTCCAAGTGCCACGCCTGCCACGCCTGCCACGCCTGCCACGCCAACAGCCGCGGCGTCCCAGCGTTCCACTCCGGCCCAAGCGCGCCACCGGAGCCAGCCCAGTGCCATACGTGCCACGCCTGCCACGCAAAAGTGGAAGTCGATGTCACCAAGTACCACGCCTGCCACGTGAAACGAAGGTGGATGTCTCCAAGTGCCACGCCTGCCATGCCAACTGCCATACGTGCCACAGCTGCCACGCAAAAGTGGAAGTCGATGTCACCAAGTACCACGCCTGCCAGGAGCCAACCCACTGCCACCAAGTACCACGCCTGCCACGTGAAACCAAGATGGATGTCTCCAAGCGCCACGCCCGCCTGCCACGCCGGAGTAGGAGTCGATGTCACCAAGTACCACGCCTGCCACGTGAAACCAAGATGGATGTCTCCAAGTGCCACGCCTGCCACGCCAACAGCCGCGGCGTCCCGGCGCCACACCTAAAACCAAGCGCGCCACCAGAGCCAGCCCAGTGCCATAAGCGCCACGCCTGCCACGCCAGAGTAAGTTGTGTGACGACAAGTTGTGTGTGAGCAAGGGGTGTGATGACAAGTTGTGTGTGAGCAAGTTGTGTGTGAGTAAGTTGTGTGATGACAAGTTGTGTGTGTGAGCAAGGGGTGTGATGACAGGTTGTGTGTGAGCAAGTTGTGTGTGAGTAAGTTGTGTGACGGCAAGTTGTGTGTGAGCAAGTGGTGTGATGACAAGTTGTGTGTGAGCAAGTTGTGTGTGAGAAAGTTGTGTGACGACAACTTGTGTGTGAGCAAGTGGTGTGATGACAAGTTGTGTGTGAGCACAAGTGGCATGATGACAAGTTGTGTGTGAGCAAGTGGTGTGATGACAAGTTGTGCGTGATGACAAGTTGTGTGTGAGCAAGTTGTGTGATGACAAGTTGGGTGTGATGACAAGTTGTGTGTGAGTAAGTTGTGTATGAGTAAGTTGTGTGACGACAAGTTGTGTGTGAGCAAGTGGTGTGATGACAAGTTGTTTGTGTGTGAGCAAGTTGTGTGAGGGCAAGTTGTGTGTGAGCAAGTTGTGTGATGACTAGTTGTGTGTGAGCAAGTTGTGTGATTACAAGTTGTGTGATTACAAGTTGTGTGATTACAAGTTGTGTGATTACAAGTTGTGTGGTTGCAAGTTGTGTGTGTATGTGGAGAAGTTCTGTGTGAGCAGGAGGCGGCGGGAGGCGGCGGACGGAGGCGGACGGAGGCGGACGGAGGCGGATGGAGGCGGATGGAGGCGGACGGGATACAGAACCAAAAACAAGAACCCCACGCAAAGATGTGGGGAATGAAGCCAAATACGCTAGTACCAGCATTCCATTGCCAAAGAATCGTGTGATTCACGGCGCATCCCTGCCTCAAACCACGAGGTAATGCGCCCTTCGAAGCGCCGATCTGTGATTCCAGGCATGTGCTCCATGTCTGGTGGTCTATAGCTTGGGTGGCTCATGTCGCTGGAGGGTCCCGGTGGCAAGTCATCATCTTCATTTTTCTTATCTTTTTTCCTTTTCTTGGCTTTCTTTTCATCACCTTCTCCTAACATGGAGCCCATCATAGCGCCCATCATCATCATCTGCATCTGCATTTGCATCTGGAGCATCACTTGGTCTTGCACATCACCGCCCTCACCTTTGCCTTTGTCTGGACCACCACATGGTCCACTACCCATGCTGCCACCGATGCCGCAACCTCCGCACCCGCATCCGGGGCCCATGTTGCCCATGCAACCTGGCAAAGCTCCCCCACATGGCAAATCCATGCCAGGCATGCCAGGCATTTTGGGACCAAGCGCTTTTGGTAAAATACCTCCATTCGGTCCGCAAGGCATTGCGCCCTTGGCCTGAGCACAAATGGTCACTATCTCCAAAGTCACATTGCGATGCTATTAGGTTTCCTATGGTACGAGTTGTTTTATTCATTTGACTCTTTCAAGGGCAAGTGCACGGCAAGAATGTACAACGAATTACAACGAAGCGACACAAAGCATTTCAAAAAGCAAAATGAAGAGTCAGCGACCTGGAAAGGTGGCATTGCAGGCATAGAAAGTGGAGCCAAAGGCGGCAACGACGCACCCTTTGCCACAGCGCCCATGCTCATTGGATTTGGGGCACTTCCTTTCATCATGCCAGGCATGCCAGTTGCTTTGGCGATTGTGCCAGGAGTACTTGGCTTCGCGATGTTCATACCATCACCTTCACCTCAAGTACAAAAAAAACATGCAAACTCTTCCGTTTCCCTATTCGAAACACTGAGCTCGTCAAAAAAGAAAGCATGTCACCAAATTGGTTGCTGCTGATTATGATTAGTATATAATTAAACTGCAAGTTGCTGACACGACTTAGGATGAAAAAGCAATCCTGGCCTGACTTTGTTGGTTCGTCCCTGTGGCTTCTGTTTTCCTTCTGTTCCAAATCCTTTCCTTTTTCCCGCAATGCAGTGGCCAAGCGCTCCCGCGCCCAGCCACGAGGATCCACCAAAATGGCTTTCTTGTTCTCATCTCCAACCACCTGAGGAAGTTTACTTCTATCTTCATCTTCGGATTTTCCATCATCTGGAGTGTCGCGTTCACCGTCCTCTGCTGCCTTAGAATTTTTCTTCTCCTTGTTTTCTTTTTCTAAGGCATCCTCGTCATTCTTGTCATTTGCTTGCGAAGCTTCTCGGCTGCGCTTCAATTCGGATGTCCTTTTTTCCAAAGCCTGGCATTTGGGTTGGAATGTCAACAAGCAATCTTGAGCACAAGAAGGTCCTATTCAAACCGGTGTTGCTGGAAATCATTTGCACATTTTGTATGGAATGTATGTGGGGAAATTAAAAATTTTTGCCATGACTGTGACCTGCCTCGATCTGCTGCAGCAGCGTCGAACTGGTTCTTTGCAGCGCTAACTTCACATCCGAAGGCGGTGCCGACATGCCTGGATGCACTTGCCAACTGCAAAGCGTTTCATTTGAATCCAAGCAAATAGATTTTTTGTGTAGGACACAGGTGACATTTCAAAAGACCAAAACGATGCATGACGCGAGCCTCCAGTATCCGAGACAGCCAGCGATGCGGTCACAGCCAACAAGCTGTGTGCCCCACTACCCCTTCCATCCGGTCAAATCTCATGTACTTGAGCCAATGAAAGCGCACCGTCACCAGCAAAATGACTCACCAGAAAGAATAACACAATTCAACTTCAACTGCCAAAGGGCAAAGAAACGGGTGCAGAAAAACACACAAACAAAACATATTATATTGCACAATGCATGCCATGTTTACAAAAACGCAATGATTGATGAAAAACACCAAAAATGATCTGTAAACAATTATCGGGTTACAGGCACAGCTGCATATCACAGCATTCCCCGAAGCGTGTGAACATGTCACCTTTCAATTTGGCCGCGGGGTGCCAAAACACAACTCGACGGGCCTGCAAAATCTGGACCTGCATGTGCTCAAATTACCACTTACGTTCAGTGGAGAAATGCCAACTTGTTTAAACAGAACCTTTTGGCGAGCTCTAGCGCTTTACCAGTGACAACATGTGTGCACAATCATCATATGTGCCAATCCGACGAACCAACAGCAAAATTCGCATTTTTATTGGCGATGTAAAACTTGATAAGTCCGCACTTCTCAACCAAAACTCATTGCAACTGTTGCCCCTTTGTGCCCGTTTTGACATACTGCATCGCCAACGCAAAAACACCATTTTACTCCAGCTACCAGTAGCACCCTGCATCTGATGAACAGACTGTAAAGTGATACCTACTCAGAAATAGCAGTGTCTGCAACCAGCGTTCAAGAAGATCAAACAATAGCAAAGGGCATACGCATTCAGTTAGTAAAAACATGTTCTCCAAATCGCGTTGAAAACTGTGCAATTGTCGTCTCTGTGCGGGTCCAAACCTATCATATCAAGCACCCGAAATCATGGGAACCAACCAATTGCGGCAGTTTAAACACCCAAAAAATGACTTTAAATCGAACGGTTCTAGATTTCACGTTGATTGAAATTTGGAACCAGTAAATTCTGTGGTTTGGAGAAATTTTGGATTACATTGCGATTTTTCCAAACTATTTCTTGTCGGCTTTCCACAACACCTGCCTAAAACGCTCCGGTCGCACGTCACGACCCTGATTTATTGCAGCCATGTTGTTTCATGTTGATTTTCATTCGTATTTGCGGTGGTCTTGTCTGCTTCATTCAACGGCATAATTTTGTTTTTCAAATTCATTTTTTTAATCTAATCCAATCGATATGGCGCCACAGATTCGTGCATGTCGCACACAGCTACCGTGAATGCACATTTTAGTTATTATTTCGACCGTTGTTTCACTACAGAAAAAAATTATGTTTTGAAGATTTGACATGTGTTTTTGTTGGTGCCTTTCTGTAGGTTCCGTTTTCCGTGTTCGCTCCAACGGCCAGCTGTTGTCTTTCCTCACAAGCAGAAACATGGCATCAAGAGCGCGTTGCATATTCTTAAAAAAACACATGTTAGAAGTTCCAAGGTAAAGCCAAGAGCGTAGCAAAAACGTGTTGCAAGTTCTGAAATAATTAAAACTAAGAACGTCTTTTAAGATACAACTAAGAGCAAACCATCAAGAGCGTGTTAGAAGTTGCTACAAGAAGTTAAAATTAGCATCAAGGGCATGCTGGCTGGAAATTTTCAGATAAATTTAAGAGCGTAACATCACAAAGTTATTGCCAGCTCTAAAATAAAATTACACCGACAAGAGACTCCAAACAGTGTGGAGGGGTAGGAAGTATATGTACCAGATACGGGCAACAGTAGCTATGGCACAGTAACAAATGAGGTTAGGCAGCTGCAGCAGCAGAACCTTATATGTAGATCTAAATGGAAGATTTCAAAACATCTTCATACAAGAATCCAAGAACTTCCTATGAGCATCCCAGAAAAAAGTCTCATACAAGCGTCTTCAAGATCTTAATGCAAGGACCTGGCGAGGGGGGGTTCAACAGGATCTCCACAAGATCTTCTCAGAAGGACCTGTCAGATCATGACCTAGAGGATCTCACCAGGACCTTTCAAGAGCTTCTCACAAGGACCTGCACAAGATCGTGCAAAGGCTTCTGAGAGGATGCCACTAGGAGCTCCACAAAAGCTTCATGCCAGGACCCCGAAGAGAAGCTCACGAGATCGTCATAAAAGGAACTGCTGCTGCTGGAGGGGATCTTACACTTGATACAAGAACCTCCCAAGAAGCCTCCCATGAGAGCTTTCATACAAGCACCTCTAAGACATGGCATCTGCAAGATCTTCATGCAAGGACCTCTTAGAAAGGATCCCTCCAGGATCTCCACAAGATCTTCTATTAAGGACCTGTGCAGGATCATGCCAGGACCTTCTAGAGAGGGATCTAGAAGGATCTCCAGGAGAGCCCGTTCACCCGGGAATTTACAATGAAAATGCCGCGTCAAAATTTGGGCCCATGAGATGGAAATATTTCATTTAAGGGTTGAAATCACTCATTATCATTTGGATGTTAGGGGGCTTCAAGATTACCAAAACAAAACAAAACATATTTTATTCTTGGGTCAAAACGAAGAAAAAAACAATGGAAAAAACGCAGCCCGAAAATCGGTTGGCGTACTTTATCTAGGGGGTTACTAATCAATCCCGGGGTTTGGCGAACTTTATTTCGGGGGGGGCGTATTGATCGCACGTGAACATCAAATCCTCGCACAAAATGTGTTCATGTTGGTTTGAGATGTCCATGTGCATTTCGATTGCCCAGGCCCCACAAACTGTGCGTCCCGATCTTGGGGCGCGGCATTTTTCCTGTGAGTTCTTGCATAAAATAGCTCATGTGACAAGTCCATGCGCATTTCGACTGCGCAAGCTCGCACAAACTGTGCGTCACGATCCTTGGCCGCGGCTCGCGTAAGATGGCTCTTGTCACATGTTCGTGTGCATTTCGATGGCGCAGGCTCGCACAAAGTGTCCTCAAGCCCTTGGTCTGCTGGCTTTATTCATTTCTCAATTTCCTTTCCTATTTGAACACTTAAAAAAAATGATAATTATTCAGGTGCTCAAGCTGCATTTCTTTCCATGCCTGCGGGACGGCTCTCCGTACTAGCTGAAAAGTTCAGCACACTATACCGGCCAAGATGGTGAGCAAATAAGGGGTACTAAGCAGGCTGGGGAAGCTTGAGATGTAGAAATTGCGCAGTCACACCTAAGAGGCAGGTGCTCAAGCTGCATTTCCTTCCATGCCTGCGGGACGGCTCTCTGTACTAGCTGAAAAGTTCAGCACACTATACTGGCCATCTTCCCAACATCCCCGGCTTCACCATAATCTTGGCCAAACTGCTTCAGGAATAAAGCTAGAACGAAGGAAAATAGATTTGCTAAGGATATTCGAAAAATTCCCGCAAAGGCTGCAATTCGACTTTGTCTCATCAGACAGGCGATCACCAAACGTAGCAGCTGCAGCCTCCTGTAGGTAATCTTCAAGCGCCTTCGCAGAAACCTTTTCGACAGACAAACTCGGAATCACCGGTGTAATGCAACCAGTGAGTGGCTCCCCTGGTCTCAAAGAAGGGTCAGCATAAGTCTTTTCGGCAAGGTTAAGCCATTGAACAGAATATGCATCCCCTGCAGGTTAACCGACAGGCTCACAGGAGACCGCAAAAAAGTCATCGATCACCAAACCCTGCAAACACTGGGCTCGGGGAAACGGCCGGTGACGCAACACAACTTCAGTGTCATCAAGCAAGCCAGCGGACTGAAGCAAGTGCGAATGAACGGCCAATGCAAACTCAACCCCGAGGTGATCGCCTTGGAAAAGAACCTTGAAACCAGCTCTCAGCTTTGTAGGGCACTCCGCCAGAATACTGCATGGTCTCATCCGCAAACGATCACCATGGACCTCACGCGAAGTAGGTTTGGAGAGCACAGCAAACAAATTCACAAGGGCAGGACTGTCATGGAAGGCCGTTGCATCAACTTCAAAAGGCGTCATGTTGGTGAACGCACGGCTCCTGGTGACCGCAGCTTGGTGATAAAAGTCTTTCCGGTCTGACACGCAACCAATCAACGCACAACGAACAGGGCAATGCAAAAAAGTCATGGTGCCAGCTGGCAAGTCAGCAGAAGTCAGTGTCAGCGGGCTTATGAGCATTGAACACACGGCATGAAAATCCACTGGTATGCGGCTCAGAAAACAAAGCCAAAAAGCCCAAAGCCTCAGCAACTTCATCTTCTCCTCAAAAGACTCAATCCTCACGTCAGTCCAGCCCACGCAATCTCGCGATTGTGCTCCAAAACAAGAGGCCCCTGGAATGGCAACCAAAGGATTCCATCAATGTGATCAGACATGGGCCAAAGTCCAGTGCCCGAGATCTTGAGACGGGAGGCAGCCAACGACCGATAAGGTTGAATTGGGGAAAACTCAGCGGTGGTCAAAAACTTCTGGTCTTCTCAATGACCCTGATCTTCTCAAGTGGTAGTGGAGTATCACCAGAGGCTCCAGTATAGGGGTCGAGATTGATCTCAGGTTTTCAGCTGGCAAAATGTTCAAACTCTACAAGACGTGCAATAAATTCAAAGCCTGATCGTCCTGGTGGCATTGGAAAAGAAAAGCACCTGGGAGATCACACGCAGTCAAAAGTGCCCTCAGGCGGCAAAACACCGTCAGGCGGCAAAACACCGCTCTCTGAACTGAGTTGCGACACCCCCCGAGAAAGTCCAAAGAAGGAAATCTGAAGCCCCAATAAAGGAAGTTCAAAAACATCACAACAATATGGAAAGCACGCTGCAAGCACAACTTCTTCCATTTTGCCTGATTTCTGCTCGGGGACCTCCGTGCCTCAAAAAGTCCAATGTGAGACACAGGCAGAGGAAAGACTGCGGTAGCCGGACAAGAACCTGATCTGGTGACATTGAAAGTTTTTGGCAAGCAAGCAAGGAAACGATCAAACGTGATCACCTCATCAAGGCGAGCTTCATCAGAGACAGGATGAGCTATTCCTCCTCCACAGCCTCCGCATTGGTCTGGTTGCTCTTGCCCTTCGAACCACCCTTCTTCTTTGCCTTTGGTTTTGGATTCGGTGCGGCAGGTTGAAGGGCCCCCGCCGGTAGGCTCATGATGTGCTCACAACGCTTGGCAATCAGTGGAAGCCCGCATGGGACCGCAGCTGCGCCCGGACCGCTCCCAAAAGTTCATTCGGCATTGCCCATCCAAGTCTCTTGAACAACACATGCGCAGGCTCAGGGGGCCTGTTGTTGGCAAAGAAAGAGCAAACCCATGCACAATGATGCCAGCCTGGAATGACATCTGCCTGGCAAAGCGGGCAAGACACAATGAGGACAGGATCAAATTTGCTAGCTCTACGGTGCAATTTATCATATGCAGTAAGGCTCCACGAAGCCCCAATAAGCAAACCTTGCTCTTCAATACTGATTTGATGGTAAAGCTTGCGCATACGAGTGACGCCGACTTCGTCGTATGTCACGTTTGCTGCGAGCTGCTGCTGCTGCATAGACTCCGGCAAGCCACCACTCCGAAGCACTCAAGCCTCAGGGGTGAACCACCCAAAAAAAAGCACTATCCTTAGTTGTCAGGCCCGTCAACGGGCGCATCCGCGTACCTGACATTCAGGACATGTTTTCGAACCAAAGCAATATGCTCAAGCACTGCAGGGTTTCCCTAACCAAGTCTAGCAACAACCGGGTCGCTTTGTTTTTCAGGCCGGATTCCCGGAAAACTAGTGCAAGTCCAAACCACATGGTCGTAATGCGCCATGCTAACAGTGCACCAAGGCCCGCACCCTCACCTTGTCTGTTGCGACATTCCGGAGATGCGAAGGCTCCAGCCAAGACAGCAACAACATGCTTGGACGCCCCTTTGCTTTGAGCACGGGCACTAGCCACCATTTCAGATCTGAAAGGGTACCCTGGAAATTCGTTGACTTCATGGCGCCCTGACACCAGATATTTCGCCCACCAAAAATGTCGCCAAGCTTCACGAAGGAAATGAGCAACATGATCCCTTTCATTGCACCAAAAATTGGAACTTGGGTCAAGAGACAACCGAAACCGAAAGGCAGGGTGAGTCCATTCCCAAGGTTGCGCAACAACCCAACCAAATGTGGACAACCAAGCTTTGATACGGGCAGAAGGCCCCGCAGAAACCATCCAATCCCGCAAAACTCGAACCTTGTGCTTGCATAAGCTCCAAACTGCCATAACTGCCTCTGCACCTGCTTGGAATTCAATGTCTTGTGTGTGACCAAGGACCAAACGAATAAGACACGGACTTGCCATTCTATGGCAAAATCCCACCCGGCGAAACTGAGTCTCCAATTTCTTCCGGTCTTTTGCAGCTGGCTGACGCACCAGCCATCCATAAGTTGCTTTTGCACTGGCCGAGGCAGAAGCAATGAAAGCTCGCACACCTGCAGAAACCGGTGCGACCCGAATCTTGGAAGCAGCGTTTCGGGCCTCAGTGATTCGAGCTTCTTCTTTCGGAAGGATGGAACCAAAGCCCATCGCAGCTCCAAGTGCCCACAAATTGGACGTCACATGATCCTTCAGGTCTAAATCCTGCTCCATACGAGACCGCTGAGACGAGCCCCGATGAGTGAACTGGCTTTTATTGATGTTTTCTTTGAAACCAAGCCAAGAACTATGTCTGCGCCACAACTCCAAGACATGTTTTAAACTACGCAGAGTGTCGCTGCCCCAGGAGCGGTCATCAACGAAGATGACCATCTGAGTGTCCGGCTCTGCACGCATGACTGCTCTCACAGGCATGGCCAAAATTAAGTTCAAGACTCTTGGTGATAAACTGTCACCTTGTGGCATGCTGCTACCGACCTGCTGGGGACGTGACAAAATGGAATGGTTCCACGAAATATGCCTTACCTGATTTCCCCACAAACGTGGGATTCCTTCAACAAGCCTGGAGGGACATCCAAGCCACTGTAAGGTCTGACATGCTAAGTCAGGACTAGTGTGATCAAAAGCCTTAGCATAATCAAGCGAAGCAATGAACTTTTTCGTGGCAAAACACTCTGCCAATTGCACGAACGCGGCCTGACTAGACCTGTTTTTCCGGCCACCGGCTTGATCACCCATAAGGTGACGTTCCAACCACAACTGTTCCTGGGTTCCTGACAGCCGAGCTCGACAATAAATTCTCCACCAACCACTGAGAAGGCTGATGGGGCGCAACTTGCTGACAGGAGTGCTCCATCAGCACGCAAGCCACCAGCTTTAGGAATCATAACCTGGGTAATATGATTCCAAACCGTCCGAAGGCAACCGATGCTCTCCCAGGTTTGAAAAATTTCTGTCAAGTCACTCATCGCAAACGGCAGGGCAGCAAGCTCACTCCCAGCCCAGCCATCTGGACCTCCTGCCCGTTTTTTTTGCAGCCTGGAAAGGTGCCGCAGCCGAAATCGGGTCCCATTGTTCCTCAACCTGTTGCTGGCCTCCAAACCCCCACACAGTGTACACTCTCCGCCCCCTACTCTGCACTCTACGCCCCCCACAATGCACACTCTCCGCCCCTCACTCTACACTCTACGCCCCCCACAGTGTACACTCTCCCCCCATCAGGGGCTGCAGGTTGCGGGGTATAAGTTTGGCCTCCAGCAGTTGCGGGAGCAGCATCAGGATTACCAAAATGGATGGGATATGGAAGCCATTCCCCAGCAACGAGTTCTGCTTCGCTCTTCTCTGCTCAGCCGGGCCTGTGGTAGCCGTCACGGCGGCAATGGGGACACACATAGCTTGTGCCCTCTCACTGGGTTCCAAGGTGCGACAGTGGTCCCGTTTCCAGACTAGGGAGTGTTCCTCGTAGGCTCCTGGCGGAAAGCGTCGGTGGTCTTGGTGGAATCTGTCAGCTGCCATAGGGGTGACCTGCCCCGTTCTGTCAATGGGGTGATAAAATTCACGTGTAAAAAATGTGCATGGCCCCTTTGCCCTGCTGTTGCAAAACTTGCATAGGGTCCAAAATAGGGTGGCACCCATCCTCCGTGTAACAAAGCTCAGGTGGGCAGCAGGGGTCTTCTGTGGCTGAAAGAATATCCCTTCACTATACCTCTGATCCTAAGTGTCGAGGTTGGAACACTGATTTGTGTTTGGTTGTACAGTGAAGAGCCCAATACGCACAGCCCTTGTGGTTCAAACTAAAAAGGTGTGACTCCGCTTCGCATGGTAGCGGAGCTGGTCGTGCTCTAGGGCCACCAGCTACCGCAGGCGGGTAACACCGCAGCGTTGTACTCGGGAAGTACCGCAACCACGTCGTCGAGCAGCGTGAAAGGAGCTGCCGGCAAAGCACAGCAAAAAGCAAGGAGGAACAGGAGCGCAGCAGCTGTAGAGAGGAGAACGCTCAAGGGCATTGCGAAACGTTTTGAGCACAACTTGAAAACAGAGGACACCAAAGCCGAGCAAGAAGTCCCTTTCTTTGGAAGCAACCCAAACCCGGCAAGAGCGTCACAATACTACCAGGCACAAAGCGAAGCTTCGTATTCAACAAGCGGCCACTCTACCTACGCAACTTTCCTTGCACCTCGCGCACGCCTGAAGCGTCCTCTGGAGCCACCCCGTGAAGAAGGTGACAACAGTGTGTACCGTCGTGTGCGGGCAAAGTTTCAAAGAGAACTTCCGTTGGTAGCAGCTGAAGTTGAAAAAACACCAGGAAAGTCTGCAAGGAAGAGTTACTTGTGTGAGGAAGCACGCCGAGCAGTTACTGCAACCCTAGGTCAACAGCGGAAGGAGGAGAGTGACAGTCATAGTGAGACTGAGGGGCTTGAGCCAGACACCGACACAAGTTCCAGGAGACACCAGCCTGGTGCTGTGACACAGTGTGATCAGAAAAGCCGCCCAGCAACAACAAGGTACAGTTCTTCCCGTGCACCGACGACACGGTATAGCTCCACCCAAAGTTCGACAAGCAGCGTCACAACTCGTGTAGATACTGAGCCACCAACTGTCGGCTACAACTCCGAAGTTAGAACGCCAACGTGGTACCAGCACGACACGACCAGACGCCAGAGAAGCAAGAAGTGAGGGAGAAAACCTATACAAGGCCGCGGGTAACACCGCGTGAGTGCCGACATTCACGTGTACAGGTCCGTCGTAGTGTACAGGTCCGTCGTAGTGTCAGTTTTTCGATTGTACAAAAAAACTGCAAGTCACCGGTTGTTCTTGTGTGATTCTGTTTGTTCCTTGTTTCGTTTGTGGAAATGGAGGAGATGATGCAAGCTCTGCAAAACCAAGTCGCACAGTTGAGTAGACAGCAAGATACCCTAAGTCAAGCACTACAAAGAGCCGAACAAGCGTACGAACAACAAAGCGCAGTGTTGACAGCCACTCGCAACGAGTTGAGCGCGGCCCTAACCACAAAAGCAAGCAGTGCCAGTGTTGAGGACCCAAACCTTGTGGACTCCAGGAACATTCCGAAACCACCTGTGCTTGATGGGAAGCGTGAAAGTTGGGAAAGATGGAAGTACGTGTTTGTAGCTTGGAGTTCTACAGTCAATGCGTCTTACCCAGGTTTGTTTGACAAGGCCGAAGCCTCAACGACGCCCATAGAACATGCCACGTTGACAGCAAATGAGGTCCGTTTGAGTAAGGCTTTGTTGACGATCCTTATGGGATATGCGCCGGACTCAGTGATGAGCATGGCCCAACATGCCCCTGAGGGGAATGGTTTGGAGATGTGGCGGAGATTGGTGAAAACACATGAACCAGCATACAAATCCAAATCATGGGTATGGCGGAAGCACTTGACAAACCCAACATTCCCCACGGAATTGAGTAAATGGAGTGATGCGTTTTACCAATGGGAATCAGAAATCCGGGAGTTTGAGCGACAATTCAAAAAGACTATTGACGAAAACGAAAAGTTGTCTGTTTTGGTTCATGTTGCCCCGAAAGAACTTCAACAGTCAATTTTCATGCATGCAGATTCGTTGGATTCGTACAACAAGGTTCGAACATACATAGAACAGTATTTGAGTGCGCGAAATCTGTGGAAGAGACCCCAAGGAGGACTGTTCGGAAACAGCGCAAGCGCCAAACCGAAGGATGATGCAAATGGACCAGCGCCTATGGAAATTGGAGCCATAAAGGGTAAAGGTAAAGGTCCCAAGGGCAAAGGTAAAGGCAAGGCAGACAAAGGTGACCCAGGCAAAGGCAAAGGCAACCAATGGAACTCGCAATGGCAAGCGCAAGCGTCGCCACAATGGGATTCCAAGTATGGAAGTTACAAAGGCGACAAGGGCAAACACAAGGGCAAACCATCAGAGGATGGCAGCGGCAAAGGAAAGAACAACAAAGGTGAAAAAGGCAAAGGAAAAGGAGGAAACAACCCTCATGCAGGCAAGCAGTGTCACATTTGTAAGAAATATGGTCACATTGCAGCGGATTGTTATTGGAAGGTTTCCGAAATGCGGGAGGAACCAGAACCGAACCCCAAACCCGAAACTGACGCAATGACAGTAGGATCCGTTAGGGATTATGTGGCCAAACCCGAAGCTGACATGATCATGACTGTTCGTGACACGATCGCAGCCATCAAACCTTGTGAAAACAGTGATTTTGCATGGTTCATGGTCGATTCGGGTGCATGTGTGACATGTGCTACTGAGGGAGAATTTGATGTGCCAATTGATGAAACCAAAAAGAAGACACTGTATTCAGTTCAAGGACTAGCTTTGAAGGTGTATGGTGAACAAACCCCCGGCATCGAACTTGATGACGGATTGCGCGGAACCATTCGTGTGACAGTGACGGATGCTAGCGAGAACGTGATAGCTGTAGATGAACTGTTGAGTAAAGATTGGGAAAAGGTAGTCTTTGGCAAAGCCGGTAGCTATCTGGAGTACAAGAATGGGAGAAAGTATCCTTTGACAAAATTTGGGAAAAGATGGTGGATGCGTGTCAGGAAACGTGACTTGCAAGCATTGAGGAGCCAAGGTGCAGACAACAGAATTGCAGCCAGTTCCGAGGACAGTTGGCGAAGAGACGGTTCGTTGTTAGTTCGAGTGCATTCAAATCCCCGGCGAAATTTGTTTAGCCCTTTGGATTCCAATGATTGTCCGGTAGATCCTTCAGTGCTTGAAAACGGCAGGTTGACACGCATGACATTCGTTGGCGGTGGCGGTGAAGACGTTCTAGAAGACTTTTGGGACACGGAATCAAACGCAAACAGGCGGTTGGCATGGCATTGGGTAGGTGAAACATGTTTCAAATTGAAAGATGATGCGGCAAGCGCGCAGGCAGAACCCGAAGCGCCCGATCCACATGTCCAACATGGCATGGAGCATGCACACTTCATGGAAGAAACCGCTGCCAAACGCATTGGCATAGGTAAGATGAGACATGTTGCCGTAGGACACATGTACATACAAGAACTTGTGCAAACCAAGCAAGTAATCATTGGTAAGGTTGACGGTGTAGCAAATCCTGCCAACACTTTGACAAAACATTTTGCAACGTCGGGTGAAATGTTGGTTTCTTTGGACGGACTGGGTATCATTGATTTGACTGACAAAGGATTTGACGAACATGTGCGTCGTACCAAGTTGAAGGTTGTTTCAAGTGTTTCTTTCAAGAAGTGGAAACCACTGATGGCATCAACTACAAGTTTAAGAGAACACAATGGCGCAATCTTACGAAGACGCAGGGTTTTGCCTGGACAACGGCGGGAAACACCGCAGTAGAATTCAAATCGCAGAGTACGTCACATGAAACTGTGTCGTGTCATGAGCTTAGATTCGGACTCCGTAGTTGGAAGCTTAGCTCTGTAGTGTTCAGAGAGACTTTGGCGTCGTGACAGTAAACTTCCTTTTCGGTAAACGGTTGGAAAAACTGAGAGGGTTGTGTAACTGTGGAACTGTGAGGAAACTAGTTTGCAAGACCACGGGCAGACCACACAGGCAAGGCAACAAGCATTGCAACTGAAACTGCACAGCCGCTTCGAAGGGATTTGGTTGTTGTTGTTTCTGCGGTTAAAGAAAAAGAGTTGGTGACACACTCTGATGCAAAGCATCATTGGCAGCAGTCTACCAGCAAATCTAGTGCTCCAAAGGGGGGTGAAAGAATATCCCTTCACTATACCTCTGATCCTAAGTGTCGAGGTTGGAACACTGATTTGTGTTTGGTTGTACAATGAAGAGCCCAATACGCACAGCCCCTGTGGTTCAAACTAAAAAGGTGTGACTCCGCTTCGCAGTGGCTGGTGTCCAACTCCACGATGTATAGGGGCCGCAAGTTGGCCTCGAGGCCTCTTCTGCGTGAGCGCAGCCAGTAGAACCTGTTCCGCTGAACCCAACCACAGCAAGCAGCGTTGATCCTGACAGGCTGGGACTTCATCCATGCACTGTACTGTTGACGGACATCAGGCGGCATGCTGCCGACATTTTCCAAAAATGAAACAACTTCCACATGTGCAAAGTCAGGGTCAGCGGCTATGTCTGCTGTAAGTTGGTCCAAAAATCGTGGTTGTTGGGATCTAGGCTCGGAAAGTCCTTGACGAGTTCGGTTCAAAACACTATTACCCTGGCAAGGACTCCCTCCCCCAAGTAAGATCATCCCTACTGCTTATTGGGAGGGGGCGTGGGCTAATTGTAACTTACATTTTTGGGCATATGCTACCTCAAAAATGTAACTTACATTTTTGAGGTTACCTCGATTATTGTAACTTACATTTTTGAGGCGCTATCCAGGATTTTTTTCATTTGAAACCTGAAAATTGTAACTTACATTTTTGAAGCAACATCAGAAATTGTAACTTACATTTTTGAGGTGTGTGGCTGTGTGGCACTGACCTTGATGCCCAACAATTCCCAGCCAATCGCCAGCATAATCCAGCATACACAAAAAATATATATAATTAGTACGGTTCCTGTGCACCATTGGTTGCTCATTTCCAGCATTGGGTTCCTTTGATGGGATTGAATGTTCCTGCAGGGTCCCCCAACATTGCTGCAAGATCCCAAAACCCCACAGGAAAGAGGCCTCAGCAATGCCAAATTACATTTTGTGGGTGTATTCTGGGAACAGTAATTATGATGGAATCTTATGATGTGTCATTTGGCATTTTTCCTCATTAAAAGTTTGGGTAGAGGGTCCCACAGTGACCAAAGATAGTGAAATACTAGGCTTTTCACACCTGGGGACCCCCAACTTACAATTAGTACGGTTCCTGTGCACCATTGGTTGCTCATTTCCAGCATTGGGTTCATTTGATGGGATTGAATGTTCCTGCAGGGTCCCCCAACATTGCTGCAAGATCCCAAAACCCCACAGGAAAGAGGCCTCAGCAATGCCAAATTACATTTTGTGGGTGTATTCTGGGAACAGTAATTATGATGGAATCTTATGATGTGTCATTTGGCATTTTTCCTCATTAAAAGTTTGGGTAGAGGGTCCCACAGTGACCAAAGATAGTGAAATACTAGGCTTTTCACACCTGGGGACCCCCAACTTACAATTAGTACGGTTCCTGTGCACCATTGGTTGCTCATTTCCAGCATTGGGTTCATTTGATGGGATTGAATGTTCCTGCAGGGTCCCCCAACATTGCTGCAAGATCCCAAAACCCCACAGGAAAGAGGCCTCAGCAATGCCAAATTACATTTTGTGGGTGTATGCTGGGAACAGTAATTATGATGGAATCTTATGATGTGTCATTTGTCATTTTTCCTCATTAAAAGTTTGGACAGAGGGTCCCACAGCGACCAAAGATAGTGAAACACTAGGCTTTTCACACCTGGGGACCCCCAACTTACAATTAGTACGGTTCCTGTGCACCATTGGTTGCTCATTTCCAGCATTGGGTTCATTTGATGGGATTGAATGTTCCTGCAAGGTCCCCCAACATTGCTGCAAGATCCCAAAACCCCACAGGAAAGAGGCCTCAGCAATGCCAAATTACATTTTGTGGGTGTATGCTGGGAACAGTAATTATGATGGAATCTTATGTTGTGTCATTTGGCACTTTTCCTCATTAAAAGTTTGGACAGATGGTCCCACAGCGACCAAAGATAGTGAAACACTAGGCTTTTCACACCTGGGGACCCCCAACTTACAATTAGTACGGTTCCTGTGCACCATTGGTTGCTCATTTCCAGCATTGGGTTCATTTGATGGGATTGAATGTTCCTGCAGGGTCCCCCAACATTGCTGCAAGATCCAAAACCCCACAGGAAAGAGGCCTCAGCAATGCCAAATTACATTTTGTGGGTGTATGCTGGGAACAGTAATTATGATGGAATCTTATGATGTGTCATTTGGCATTTTTCCTCATTAAAAGTTTGGTAGAGGGTCCCACAGCGACCAAAGATAGTGAAACACTAGGCTTTTCACACCTGGGGACCCCCAACTTACAATTAGTACGGTTCCTGTGCACCATTGGTTGCTCATTTCCAGCATTGGGTTCATTTGATGGGATTGAATGTTCCTGCAGGGTCCCCCAACATTGCTGCAAGATCCCAAAACCCCACAGGAAAGAGGCCTCAGCAATGCCAAATTACATTTTGTGGGTGTATGCTGGGAACAGTAATTATGATGGAATCTTATGTTGTGTCATTTGGCATTTTTCCGCATTAAAAGTTTGGACAGAGGGTCCCACAGGGACCAAAGATAGTGAAACACTAGGCTTTTCACACCTGGGGACCCCCAACTTACAATTGGTACGGTTCCTGTGCACCATTGGTTGCTCATTTCCAGCATTGGGTTCATTTGATGGGATTGAATGTTCCTGCAGGGTCCCCCAACATTGCTGCAAGATCCAACAACCCCACAGGAAAAAGGCCTCAGCAATGCCAAATTACATTTTGTGGATGTTTTCTGGGAACAGTAATTATGATGGAATCTTATGTGATGTCATTTGGCATTTTTCCTCATTAAAAGTTTGGGTAGAGGGTCCCACAGTGACCAAAGATAGTGAAACACTAGGCTTTTCACGCCTGGGGACCCCCAACTTACAATTAGCACGGTTCCTGTGCACCATTGGTTGCTCATTTCCAGCATTGGGTTCATTTGATGAGATTGAATGTTCCTGCAGGGTCCCCCAACATTGCTGCAAGACCCCAAAACCCCACAGGAAAGAGGCCTCAGCAATGCCAAATTACATTTTGTGGGTGTATTCTGGGAACAGTAATTGTGATGGAATCTTGTGATGTGTCATTTGGCATTTTTCCTCATTAAAAGTTTGGACAGAGGGTCCCACAGTGACCAAAGATAGTGAAACACTAGGGGGGGGAAGGGGAGGAAGGGGGGGGAGGAGGGGAGGGGCGGGGGAGGCGGAGGGGGATTCATAAATGTAACTTAGCACCTCCCTGGTGCTTACTTACATTTTAGTAACCCCCCTTGGGGGGGGGGTCAACAATTGTAACTATTCACCTGCCAGGTTCCAACTTACATTTTTCAATACCCCTGACCCCCTACCCCCCCCCTGGATTTGGTGCCTCAAGGGGGGGTAAGTTACAATATTTTACCCCTATGGGGGGTACCTACAAAATTGTAACTTACATTTTTGACGCCCCCCCCTGAAAATCATGCCCAAGGGGGTGGTGATGTAAGATCCCCCTAGTAGATCTCCTTCGGATAAAGGCCCTGAAGTCGCGCACCTGCAGTTTCTCCACGGCGTCGATGTGCACGATGTTCGGCATAGCCTGGGCGGCGCAGGCACGTGCTTCTGCATCACATTCAGCAGACAGTGCAAAAAAATGCATGCCCAGTTTGAGACATGCAATGCAAAGCCCTGCAAAACCTCCCCAGAGGTCTAACAGCAGCCATGTACCCTTGACTGGTTGGTCAGCCCAAGCAAACTGATGGAGGTCAGCTTGACCCCACGCCACTGGTTTTGCCGCTGCAAGGCGATCACTCAATGAAGTCGAAGTCTGGGGGAGGGCATCGCTTGTGGCCGTCTGAAGGTTGAGCCGGTGGCTCGCAAGGCTGTCAGCCGCTGCCACTGCCGCATCGGACGGCATTCCAAGCTCCCAGCCCGCACTTGTCGGGTGCAGGGGCATGAGGGGGCTGCTGGTCCAAGACCGATGGCACACGCCCTGGACTGCCCAGAGTCACAGGGGATGCAAAGTTGTCTGGACCCCCCCCCCAGCTGCGAGGCTGGCGAAGGGAGCTGTCCCTATTCGGCCGCTTTGGGATGGTTCAACCTGTTGTGCGAAGTTGCCCCACATGCCTGGCCGTTGGGGGGTCGTACGTCGCACTGATGATGGTCTTTGCATCCCCGACAGCCCCTGTTGTCGTTCCACTGCTTGCAGATCCGTTTGCCCCCCTTCACCATACTGACTGTTTGAACCTGGTCAGTTTTTACCTGGCGTGGGCGCTTGAAAGCGTAGCATACACGTCTGAGATAAAGTTTAGAGTGTAGCATCAAGAGCGTGCTGGAATTCCACGACTGAGGTACAACCGTAGCACCCAATGATTCTACCACCACGCAAGAAGCACAAACGTTATTACAGACCCCCGACTGTGCTACAACGCCTGCCCACTTTGCCCGCAAAAAATGCACCGCACCACAACCCCCCCCCCAAACTCCCCCAACCTCCCCCGCCTGACAGGCATGCAGGAAATGCAAATAAAAACTGCCGTGCCGTGATGTATAAAATCAAAACCGAACAAAGCGCGAAATGACACAGATGTTGTAACTAGCGCATTGTTCACCAGCACGCTGCAGCGGTAGTAGAACAACACATACGATTGGACCCTGCAACCCTGGCGGGATGCTAAAAACCCATTTCATCGGTCAGACAAACTGGGATATTAGGATTTTTTTTTGACTGGCGCGGTCAAGTTGGCTCGTTTTGATGCCATCAATTTTGGCAGTGTCAATGCATTACTAAAATTGGGTCCCACTGTCCGAAAAACAATGCTGAATTGAAAATTTTGCCGCTGCATCTTTTCTCATGCAGCCGCAGCGGATCCTCGAGCACATGTTGTCGAAATCCCCAAGTAACCAATGCAGGAAACCAATTTAATGCCACCTGTGCTATGCCCGATAAAGGAAACAAAAATGATTGAATGAAAGTTGTTAAAAAGGTTTTCTCTTTGTGCAATTGTTATCAACACTTTCGTCCGCTGAACATGTGTGCAACACAATTTTACGAAAAAAAATCGACAACACACCTGGGACGCACAGGGTCGCAGACAACTTTTGTGGAATATTTGCCGAAAAACGATCTTCCAGAACTCCTACCCACGGTTAAGTATTACATAGTATTACAAACACCTATGTCCTTTTTTTCACCGGGTTGTTATAAACAATGGCCCAAGGTTTTCCACGCAACGATCATTGCCTAACATGTTCACCCACCTTTTCTTTCTTCAAGTCCACACAATGACATCAGTCTGCCATCACATGATCCTGGGAAACATACAAGCGCAGTTTTCACGTACGAGTTTCCCTGTCAACATAAACTCCTTGTGAACATAAAATAAAAAGCTCCGAAATTCCAAGTCCTTTGGGCGGGGAAAAAAAGAACCTGATCGAATCCATGAACCCGAAGGCAATTTGCAGCAGCATTGCGGAGTCGGCGGAGTAGTGTAGAGCGCAAAGTGTAACAAAATGTAGAATGTAGTGAAGGAAATGGGGCGTGGGGAGTGTGAAGAAATAAAGAGTGGGGAGTGACGGGTGTAGGGCGTCGAGTTTTAACAACGCAACGTAAAGTGTAGAGTGCGCACCGTACTTTGCAGCCCATGGAATGCAAAGGAAGAGCGTGGAGTGTAAAGTGTGGAGTGCGGATGGTGGAACATGGACTGTGGAGGGTAGTGCGGACCGGGAAATAGGGATTGTAAGGTCAAATGTACGGCACAGAGTGTGGAGCATGGAATGGGGAGTAGAGGGTCTGGAGTGTGGAGTGTAGGGTGTGGAGTCGGCAGTGTGCACGGTGAAATGTGAAGTGTGAAGTGTGAAGTGTGAAGTGCACAGCGCCGGGTGGGGGAGCGGGGAGCGCCTGCGCGTGTGTCAGGAGTGTGAGCCAGGTGTGGAATGGGGACTGTGGAGTGGGGAATGTGGAGTGGGGAATGTACAGTGAAGGGTAGAGTTTGTAGGTGTGTTACATTTTGTGGTAGCACGGCATGATATTCACTGATACGACCAACATCAGTACTTTCTTGCCTGATGTTGGTCCTATCAATGAATATCCCGCCATGCTGACGAAAATGGTAACACAGCTACACACTTTATTTTTTTCACCGATACCGTCAGCCAGGAAACTGGGATTTGTTCGATGTGGATCAAGTTTTTTTGGGACGCAGTTTGCTGGTGATTTGGTTGGGACATTTTTTTAAAAAAATGATATTTTACTCTTGCAGGATGGTCGTGCTGGGTTACTTGGTAGTGACCGTCGGATGCATTAGGCAGAAAATTGGATACAGGAATGTAAAAAATGTGAAAGTACGAAAAAAATAATGAGACCTGAAAACAAAAAAATGCGCAACAAAAATTGTTTTTGTTTTTTTGTTTACAAATCACCCTTTTACAATTTCAATTTGTATTTGACCGTTTCTTCTTTTTGTTCCATGGTTCTCACCGTTCAAAACAAATGTCGAAAGTTCAGGACTTTTCACCGGTCCGTCCAACAACAATTAACGACTGCAACCCCAAGTGCGCAACTTTCCGGCAGGATGTGATGCACATAATGTATTGCGATTCTTTTAGACATTAAATAGCGAACTTTCGTGTTTGGGCCCAGAACAGCCGAACCGACCAACACAAACAAACAAACAAACAATCAAATTTCAATCCATGAAAGCGTTTTTGAAAATGCATCGAAGAAACACTTCCTTGACAACATATGTTTATCCGGCGAAAATTTGCTTACTTCTGGCTGCGCGTATCGAATTCTAGCAGATTTGCGTTCCCCTTGTCAGATGGCAGTTCCTTAGCGTGGACTGGCTCGGGCAGTTTCAGTGGCCCAAAAAAAACAAGAGGGGATAGCCAGATAGCCACCTTTTCTCTCTTGTCGTAAATTTATGTACCGATTTCAAGACACAGCCTGCACGGGGATCCCAAGATCATCCATATTGATGGAAGGCCTCATGTTGACCCGTGCTAAAAATCTGAGCGGCATTTTGTAGCAACATTTTTATAATTCTGTTATGTTTTTCAAGCATGGCCAGACTACAATTTGCAACGTCCAGCATGTGCGTAGGGACAAAGTGCCTCCGCAAATTCACCCCCAGAAAACACAGACGGACACATTATGTATGCAGGTGTTTGGTGCAAATTCACGCAAAGTCACGCAACGCCACGTATATATTTTTTTCAATTTTTTTACCTATTGGAAAAAATGTACTGAACGTCGGGCGCAGTGATTGCAACTATTTTGCCGGTTCCTGATCAAATTGAAATGGCCCGTCTACGTTTTTTTCCCCTTCCTGTCCCCATCAACAATAATGGGTTCACCTTGTGGCTGCATGGGTGCGGTCTGCCCATAACCTTTACCCTTGTCAGACATTGTAATATCACCTACGTGCGTACCTGTCCAAGCTGCACATACAATGCGACATCCAGCAGATGCTTCATTCCTAGATTTTTAGGAAATTTTCGCCTGAAGATCTTGCAGCGACCAATGGGTGAGCAATGGTTGCATGAAACCTCGTCCGGGACGCTCTAGGGAACATTTTGCTAGGAATCGAAACAGGAATATTTTGGCAAGATCTTTAAAATTCCTGGTGGGTAATTTTCGAAAAAAAAAAAATGGCTGAAGTTCTCTGATTTTTTTTGGTGTGATTTGGCGCAAGTTTTTGTAACCCTTGTTGAAACCCATCCCATGAGGTCCTTGCATTGAGATCTTGATGATGCTGTTTTGGTAATTTTTTTCCTACTCATACAGTGCTCGTATATGACGATGTTTTTTTTGGAAAATGTATGTAAAATGTCCTGCCGTTGCAGTTGCGCCAATGTGTAACCTCATAAGCACAGTTCCATTCTTAATGTTGTTTGTGTCGGGTACATTGATCTCATGTGCCTAGTTAGCTGTCAAGACTTTATCAAGTTTGAAAGCCGTTCCTTTTCCTCGGGCCCATCCATCACTATTGTTGTTGGGTGTCTGGGTGCTTCGAGATTAACTGGATTTTCACGGTTGGGAAGTACGCCATCCAGATCCATCCAGTAACATGCCCTTGTTCCTCAATTGTTCCAGTCTCTTCTCGTTGGCGTAAAAATATGCCGCATGCTTTGGTTGGTACTACGTGTCAGTATCGGCAAATGCTGAGGTTGAAAATGCGCAGGAAGAGCGATGACTCTATTGGGTTTGCCATGCCGAACGGGCATGCCATCACCGATTGAAAACGCAGTCGGAAAAATATCCGTCATCATAAAGACCTCACAATGTTTGTTGCGACTCTAGCACCAAACATACGGATACAGCGACGTTTTGTCAAAATCCGCGGGGGACGTCTTCACGCATTTTCGCAACAAAATTCATAAGCAATGGCCTGTTTCTGCCAGACACGGCATCACCCTCTTGTAGTGGAAATCGGAACGGGATAATGATTTGATGTTACATGAAGGTTGGGACGTTATCGACATTCCTGATGGTGCGACAGCGTGCTCGAAAGTGAGGAGGTTACATACCCTGGTGTTACTGCAGTTGATGTCTCCAAAATTATGTACATAGCTGGTGCCACATCATGGACAAGTTCAACAATTACGTACGAACGTTGGCCCCTTGAAGGTCCAAGAAGTTACGACCATAGTCGATGTCACGTTGCTTGCAAGCAAGAAATCAAGTGCATAGGTGGCGATACCGTACTTGAAAGTTCATAACAGCATTTGCAGGCTCAGAAGTTACGACGCTTGCAAACTCAAAAGTCACGCCAAATCGTTTTGCTGACACCTGCTTGAATGACTTTCAGGGAAAAAACACAAAACCTCCCTCACAAAAACATCCCTAGCATGCAAAATAGCAGCACACTGAATCCAAAATTTGAACGTTTTGAACCAACCGCGTCCACAGCACAAGATGGAACTGGGAAACCAAGTCTGACAATTTGGTGTTCAAAACCGAACCAGTTTCTGACACATCTTTGGGCCAATTCCAACTCAAAACAACAAAAACGAACCTGCATCATTATCAAACGCCTTTGCACATGGATTCACCCTGTCACTTCCACTTGACATGATTGTACGACGCATCTCTCGATATGAAATCCGCATGAGGCTGAAGTGCCGTCATGATTTTGTATTATTTGTCGGCCAACCGCCAGGGTGTGTGTGTGTGTGTGTGGGTTGCAATCCGGTTCTGCTCGGTGAAATGTTCCAAAACAATATTTTGTAGGGTAGGCATCCCACCGTTTAGTTGACCAGCCTCTACGCAGATCTTCCCGAACGCGTAGCGAAAGTCCCCGTTTCACTCTCTGGGGGTCTGGGGGTCTGGGGGTTGAGGGTGTGTTCGCTCGACGTTGCGTTTGCGTCCTCAACCGTTTCCAACCGTTCGTAGCCGTTCGCAACCGTTCGCAACTGTTCCCAGCCGTCCGCAACCGTCCGCAACCGTTCGCGTGGGGACCGCATGCCGTGCTCGTGCCTATGGGCAGGCCCACCAAAAATGATTACTTTTGGAGGTTTCAAACGTCGCCTCGCCTCGTTTCACGTGGCAGGCGTGGCGCTTTGTGACATTCCATGCTTTCGTGTGAGACGCGCAAAACTTTTGCACCGTTCAAAAGATAAGGCGCCAGGCAGAGAGAGAGCACTTTGGTGACCCCCTCGTCCTTAGTAGCAAGCGCGGCACTTTGGACGTGTCGGGTTGCGCGTTCCGAACTTTACACTTCCACAATCCACACTTTACACTTTACACCGTGCACTTTACACTTTTATCTCAACACTCTACACTCCACACTCTACACTTTACACTCCACACTCCAAGTTTTACGCTTTACACCGTTCACTTTACACTTTTCACTCCACACTCCACACTCTACCCTTTACACACCATACTCTACACTTTGAATTTTACATCTTACACTCCACACTTTACACTTTACATTTCACACTCTGCAATCTACACTTTACACTTTTCACTCCACACTCCACACTCTACACTTTACACTCTACACTTTAAACTTTACATTTTACACTCCACCCTCTACACTCCACCCTCTACACTCCACACTCCGCACTTCACACTCCACACTATACACTCCAGAGTAGACACTCCACACTTTACACTTTACACTCCACACTCTACACTTTACACTCCACATTCTACACTTTACACTTCACACTCTACATTTTACACTCTACACTTCACTTTCTGCACTTGACAATTTACACTTCACACTCCGCGCTCTACACTTTCCACGCCGCATTCCACACTCCACACTTTACACTCTTACGCTTTACACCGTACACTTTACACTTTTCACTCCACACTCTACATTTCACACTCTACACTTTACACTCCACACTTTACCCTTCACACTCCGCACTCTACACTTTACATTTTTCACTCCACACTCGACGCTTTACACGGTACACTTTACACATTTCACACATTTCACTCCGCACTCCACGCTCTACACTTTACACTCTACACTTGACACTTGACACTCCACACTTTACACTTTGCACTCCACACTCTACACTTTACACTCCACACTTCACACTTTACACTCCGCACTCTGCACACACTTTACACTCCGCACTTTGCACTCTACACTTTACACTCCACACTCTATATTTTACACTCTACACTCCACACCCTCTACTCGTTACACTCCACACTTTACACTTTACAGTTTACACCGCACTTTACACTTTTCACTCCACACCCCACACTTTACACTCTACACTTTACACTCTACTTCTACCTTCAAACTTTACACGCCACACTTTAAACTTTACACTCCACACTCTACACTCCACACTTTACACTTTTAGGCTCCACGTTCACACTTTACACTTTCCGCTTTACACTTTGCACTCCACACTTTACTCTTGACACTCTACACTTTACACTCCACACACTTTACACTTTACACTTTGCACTTTAGACTTTAGACTCCACACTTTAGACTTTACACTCCACACTTGACACTCTACACTTCACAATCCCCACTTCACAATCTACACATTACATTCCCCATTCAACACTCCACTTTCTTCACACTCCACACTTGGCATTCCACCCCATCCCACATTCCACAGTCGACAGTGCACTGGTACCGTAACAGGGAAAAAAAGTACAAAACTGTTCAAATAGTTTGTTTCACAAAAGTGTTTTACGTGACTGCATTCGGGTTCGTGGGTTGCATCTTGTCTTTTTGGAAAAAGGGTCATCCACAATGCAAAAAACATAAAAAAACGATCGCCAACATACAGTGTTCGACATGTCGGTTGACTTCGCGCCAACTGCAAGTTGGAATTTTTGATTGAAAATGTCATCCAAAATTCGCTGTCCAGGCGCGCCTAACACACAATTATGCTGCGTGGCTATGCTACATTTGATTCGTTCAAGTACGCCTTTGTCACCAGTAAGTAATGTTGCTAAGCCTGCGCGTGCTCAAACACACCACGACATCAAAAAAAATAAGTCGCGATTTCGGATAAACATGAACGAATTTGTTACATTTGTCAAACATTGCCTGCGCAGCATGGGACCAGTGTTCAATCTTAACACCCATTCGTTGCATCAAATCACCAGCCAAGGTCCTTTCCCAATAATCCCAATATGTTTTTATTGTTTTCCTTCTCTCACCAAGCAGTGTTTCAATGAATTTGCTTGACACGTCCACGCGCAAAAGTCTCTCCAAACATGTGTTTGCCACCATTTTTGTCTGGGAAACGTTTAGTTCTGAAAATATGGTTTTTTTTTCGGGCAGTTAGGTGTCCCAACACATTGGCACTTTCCCCTCGGTGGAAAGGTGAATTTTCAACACCACTTGTTGGCTGGTGTCCAAATGTTTTTGCAAGGGGCCAGCATGCAATTCGGAACAAGGATTAAAAACCCGTCTAGGGGGAGCTGGACCCGTGTCATTATAGAACAGCATCAAAATGCAAATCGGCCAAGACATAATTTCGCTAAGTGTCCAAAAAATAACTATGTCAGCGAACCTCATGCAACGTGCGAACCGCACAGTTTATCAGACCGCTCCCCGGAGCGAAACTTCACCACAACCTGCCAAATTTTTGTCAATCATTCATCGTTGGACCCCCTGGCACGGTGGTCCGCGATTCTCATCCATGCCATGGAGTGCTGGCAATTTCCACGCTCCATATTCCCAACCAAACGTCCGCACGTTTCCTCTCGCCCGACAATTTTGCACCCGGTGCACCAACACAATTAGTGACAAAAATTTATTTGCTGCGGCCGCACGTAAAGTCGAGACGACCACGAGCTGTGACGTCAAAGCATTGTATATCAAAACACCCAACGAACAAAACATCGTGACATATCGTGACCACCTTCACACATCCCAAAATAATCCAAAATTGAAAGGGGTGATTTTTCAACAAATTGTTGGGCGAACTTTGCAAGATCGTTTGCGGGAGGACGGCGGCAAAGCAGCGATGTTTTCACATGAAAACGGAATTGCAGTTTGTACACAAACCTTTGACAAGCATATCAAACATTTGAAACCATGATAAATTAGAAACTCCTTGGGGCAGTGGCCCCCACAAAACGCTGGCATATGAGGCACTGTATTGCAGTGCAGGAAAATTTGTAGCGCTGCCAAGACGCATTTACTACTAACGCCAAGGGGACAAACGACAAAAACATAAGGCACTTTTTTGCATCATCGAAACTAATTTATTTTTTAAGTTTCATGCACCTCTTTCCGGTTGATTTGTTTTATTTGCCAAGCACTTTGAACTCCGGTGTCATGCATGCTGCAAGAGGAACTGAAGCGAAACCACTACGTGTTCCACCCGCCGAGTGCCTATACTGTATTGTGAACCCCGTTTGACACGAATTCACCCCCATCCGGTATGCACCGTGGTATGTTTCACGAAAACATTTTCAACGAAGTGTTGAAAGTGAAAGACCTACAATGTGCATTTTTCCAGCCAGATCCAACCTTTTTCCGACCGCAGCCAGTCTGTGCGCCGCCATGTTTTCATCAAACATCGACGGACAGCCCCAATCAATTTTAATGTATAATCCAGCATGTTATATTGCTAGGGGACAAGTGTGGCAGCAGTGTGGCATATCAAATGTGCGAAACACGCAAGTGACCATCACTATGGGCAATGCAAGGCGCTTGTTGGAGTCAGTTTCCAATACCCACCACACCAACATCGCAAATGAATGCATGTTGTCGTTACAAGAACCTTGCTGCCCTGCAGGCTAGGCATGAGACCAGTGATTTTTGGAACCTATACTGCGGTGATTTTGTCAATGCTTCTGCCAAGTGATGTGGTCGAAATCCAAGATGTTGTTACAGTCTGCAAGGTTCACCTTGTGCACAATTTTGTAGTTTTGGGGTTATGAACAGGGACGTCAACAGCGCTCTGAGCTGCCAACACGTTTTCTTGAGCACTTGAGCCATAAGCGGAGCAGCGTTGGTATAACCATGCTGCAAGTTTCAACTGCTATGTCACACATGTACAGCTGTGGGTGAAAAGTGAGTAATGGAGACCTTTCATCATCCACACTCCCCCCTTGCCACTATATGGCAAGTCACCATTGGGAAAAAACTACACGAGTTCAGACGCTCGAAAGTTCACTCTAACCCTCGCTCAGTTCACCTTCTTCCGGTTGAAGATCCCCATCGCGACGGCGAAGGTCGGCCACCACAAGCTGTGCTCGGTCCAACAGCCCACGGCCACCAGCGTAGCCAGTTGCTGGAGCCGCCTTTGGAGCAGCTGTTGCAGGAGATGCCGCAGTGGCATACGTCCCGCCATCAGGTCCAGCTGCTTGGTCATCGCCAACTGGTAGGTCAGGTAGTAGAGAACAATGCCCTTGTCCACCTCGCAGTACATCTTCTCCTGGAAAAGGTGTGCCCGGTGGAACCGATGCAGGCTCAGACACCTTCAATTTGAAGAAGGTCCAGCCCGTCCAGCAACCTTGGCCAAGATCACGGACAGCATCAGCCCACTGGTCCTCAACCTTGAACTTCCTTCTCGGCCCACGAAGCCCACAGTGACCCTGGTATAGGCTCCAGCGAACAAGCCGCGTAGGGAGCCTTCTTGTGGACCGGGTGAAAGGCCCTTCTCCTCGGCTCCCGGTGGCACCTGATCATCCAGCCTTCGACCAGGTCCAACCGCCATCGATCTTTACCTCCGGGCGCCGCAAACTCCACATTCTCCCACGGTCTTGTAATAGAGCTCGGCATCCTCATAGCCTTGACCATTGGCTCCGTCCCCATACCTGCCGAAGCACGTGTATCGACCTCATAAGCTCCAGGTGTTCATGAGGCAAGGCCTGTCCTGGGTCAGCCTCTTCGTCTGACTCTTCCACTGAGATCCCTTCCCAGCTCGGCCAGTCCCCATGGTCAGCAGCTACCTCAGTTTCTTCTTCGGGCTTCTCCGAGCCCCCGCAGTATACTGTTTGCGAGCTGCCTGCCTGGCCTGTCTGGCCTTCATAACTTCATGGCGTAAGGCCAACTCCTGCTGGCCCTCAAACCAGATCAGATGTTGGGTTCGATGCCCCGAGTCTCTGGCTTCTCCATCGTGGAGTCTAGTCAAGTCTTCGTCCTTCTGCTCTTGTTGGTGCTTCCTCTCATCGCCCTGGCTTGGGCTCCACCCAAGACTTATCAGGCCGATCTTCTCCACCATCGCCGCCAGCTCCACCAGCAGCTGCGGCAGCAGTCGGCGCAGCGTCCATGGCTCCCGCGCGTAGCGCCCGAACCCGGTAGCCGAACCCTGGGCAGCCCGAAGGGCAGTGGCGCTTCACTCGAAGTCTGTGGAGAGAACGGGTCCCTTCACATGGTCTAACCTGCCACATGGAAAACTGCAGGCCACGCTATCCCCAAAACTCGATTCCCCGAAACCAGAATCCCCAAAAGAGGTGGGGCCTTGGTGGTGACCATTTGAGGGGTCAATGCCAGGTTCATATTCCTTTGACATCTTAATAGTTGGTTGTGGGCTGGGTTCCAATTCCAACATGGGGACCATCTACAGGATTAGGGCTGGGTTCATCTTCCCTCAGCCGTCTTGTAATGCTTCCGGGGTTACCGATTCCCCATTTGAGTTGCCGGGTTCATCTTCCCTCGGCGTTCTTTTCCTCTTCAGGCAACAGAGGTGATGTCTCCACCTTTGAACTACGTGGCAGATGCCAGCGGCTACAGCGCAGACACCGTCTTCTGCTCTTCTACAGACAGATTCCACTTTTCTAACTCTACAGCTACCGCTAAACCCTTCAGACCCCAGTCCTTGCAGATCGCGATCTTCTTCAAGCTCTCCAGGTCCCCAGGCTCGGCCATGTCGTAGAACCCCGCAAAGGTTCTGAACCTCGCCCACGTAGTTCCCACAGTGCTGGGTTTTGTGAGGAAGTCTGCTGCCAGTTCCACCCCAGCCATGTGCTTCAGTTTCCATACCTCCTGTTGCACTGCCTCGTGCAGTGCTCTCGACCCCAGCCTGAGATGCCTTGATCTCGAAGGCCCGTTTGGGTTGAGTACTACCTGGATTCCTGATTGGGAATCTCCATACAACACTCGGACTCAATCTCCGCTCCTCGAAGATGTCGACCAGAACGGCAACGGAATCTCCTAGGCACATAGCGTCCACGTAAGACGTCACCTCAGCTTCCGAACTACTCAAGGTGGCAAAACTTTGCCGCTTGCTTTCCCACTGGATCAACCCTCCAGCCCAAACTGCAAGAAGACCCTGGTGAGATCTCTCTCCACCCGGACCGAACGACGCGTCCGAGGCCCTCGGCCAGCCTCCTGGCACTTTTTATAGAGCAACCCGTGTCCCAAGGTGCGCTTCAGATACCCAGGGAGAGCTCCCCAACGAGAGCCTGCGCCTTTCTTATGTCAGAGGGGTCTGGTGGTGATTCTTCACCATCTTCCACCCTTCCGATCGGAACCAGTGATTCCTTCACATCGGGATACCTCTCCAGAAGGTCACTTGTGTACGATTCCTGGGACAGCAGAAAGCCGCCTGCCCCTTATATTTTGCTTGGGAGCAGCTCCACTCTTGGGTCACCCTGCCCAAACACCCTTTGGTGAGCTCCGGTGGCCCGCAAACCAAAACATCGTCTACGTAGAAGGTACAGAAACCTTCCACCCGTTCATCCGAGTCAGCTCTTCCTGGCCTTGACAAGATTTGCCAAAATTTTGGCTCTACAGTTTGACGCATCCAGAACACCCTACCATTTGAGCTCCATTCAATTTTTTTGACCCTTTGGTCACAGACGCTTATCTATCTATCTACCTATCTACCTCTCTACCTATCTACCTATCTATCTATCTATCTATCTACCTATCCACCTATCTACCTGTCTACCTATCTACCTATCTACCTCTCCACCTATCTATCTATCTATCTATCAGTCTATCTATCTATCTATTTATCTATCTATCTATCTATCTCTCTATCTATCTATCTACCTATCTACCTACATATCTACCTATCTACCTATCTACCTATCTACCTATCTACCTATCTACCTATCTACCTATCTATCTATCTATCTATCTATCTTTCTATCTATCTATCTATCCGTCTATTTAGCTATCTATCTATCTACCTATCTATCTATCTATCTATCTATCCATCTATCCATGTATCCATCTATCCATCTGATGATCTATCCATCTATCCATCTACCTACCTACCTATCTATCTATCTAGCTATCTATCCATCTATCCATCTATCCATCTATCCATCTATCCATCTATCCATCTATCCATCTATCCATCTATCCATCTATCCATCTATCCATCTATCCATCTAACCATCTATCCATCTATCTATCTATTCATCTATCCATCTATCCATCTACCCATGTATCCATCTATCCATCTATCCATCTATCCATCTATCCATCTATCCATCTATCCAACTGTCCATCTATCCATCTATCCAACTGTCCATCTATCTATCTATCTATCCATCCATCCATCCATCCATCCATCTATCTATCTTATCTATCTCTCTCTCTCTGTCTGTCTGTCTATCTACCTGTCTATCTGCAAGCTTGAAAACGAAGCTATTCTGAGACGTCCTCAGGTATCTATCTTTCTTTCTAGCTATCTATCTCATCTGTCTATCTGACTATGTATCTCTCTATCTACCTATCTACCTATCTACCTATCTACCTATCTACCTATCTACCTACCTATCTATCTACCTACCTACCTACCTATCCTATCTATCTATCTACCTATCTACCTATCTACCTATCTACCTATCTACCTATCTACCTATCTACCTATCTACCTATCTACCTATCTACCTATCTACCTATCTACCTTATCTAACCGTATCTACCTATCTACCTATCTACCTTATCTACCTATCTACCTATCTATCTAGCTCTCTATCTATCTATCTAACTATCATTCTAATCTAATCTTCGATCTATCTACTTCTTCTATCTATCTACAACCTACCTATCTATCTATCTATCCATCTATCCATCTATCCATCTATCCATCTATCCATCTATCCATCTATCCATCTATCCATCTATCCATCTATCCATCTATCCATCTATCCATCTATCCATCTATCTATCTATCTATCTATCATCTACCTACCTACCTACCTACCTACCTACCTATCTATCCATCTATCCATCTATCCATCTATCGATCTATCGATCTATCTATCTATCTATCTAATCTATCTATCTATCTATCTATCTATCTATCCATCTATCCATCGGTCCATCTCTCCATCTCTCCATCTCTCCATCTCTCCATCTCTCCATCTCTCCATCTCTCCATCTACCCATCTATCCATCAGTCCATCTATCCATCGATCCATCGATCCATCTATCCATCTATCCATCTATCCATCTATCCATCTATCTATCTATCTATCCATCCATCTATCTATCCTATCCTATCTCTCTCTCTCTCTCTCTCTCTGGGGGCAGTCGTGTGGAAGGCAAGAGAATTAGACTTCAGATCATGGTATTGTGGAAGGCAAGGGGGGAAGTTTAAATAAAAGTTAGAATTTAGATCATGGCATTGTGGAAGGCAAGGAGGGGGAAGTTTAAATAAAGAGTTAGATTTTAGATCATGGCATTGTGGAAGGCAGGGGGATGAAATTGAAACAAAGAGTTGGAATTTAGATCATGGCATTGTGGAAGGCAAGCGGGGGGAAGTTTAAGTTAGATTTTAGACCATGGCATGGTGGAAGGCAAGGGGGAAATTTAAATAAAGAGTTGGAATTTAGATCAGGCATTGTGGAAGGCAAGGGGGGAACTGAAGAGTTCGATTTTAGATCATGCCATTGTGGAAGGCAAGAGTGGAACTATAAATAAAGAGTTAGATTTTAGATCATGGCATTGTGGAAGGCAAGGGAGGGGAAAGTTCATAAAAAGTCAGATTTTAGATCAAAGTTTTAAAATAAAGAGTTGGATTTTAGACCATGGCATTGTGGAAGGCAATGGGGGGAAGTGTAAATAAAGAGTTGGAATTTAGATCATGGCATTGTGGAAGGCAAGCGGGGGGAAGTTTAAGTTAGATTTTAGACCATGGCATGGTGGAAGGCAGGGGGGAAATTTTGAAGAGTTCGATTTTAGATCATACCATTGTGGAAGGCAAGAGTGGAACTATAAATAAACAGTAGATTTTAGATCATGGCATTGTGGAAGGCAAGGGAGGCGGAAGTTCATAAAAAGTCAGATTTTAGATTCAAGTTTTAAAAACAAGAGTTGGATTTTAGATCATGGCATTGGAAGGCAAGCGGAGGGAAGTTTAAATAAAGTGTTTGACTTTGGATCATGGCATTGTGGAAGGCAGGGGAGGAAGTGTAAATAAAGAGTTGGAATTTAGATCATGGCATTGTGGAAGGCAAGGGGAGAAGTTTAAATAAAGAGTTCGATTTTAGATCATGGCATTGTGGAAGGCAAGGGGGGGAAATTTTAATAAAGAATTAGAATTTAGATCATGGCACTGTGGAAGGCAAGAAGGGGGTGGAAGTTTAAATAAAGAGTTAGATTTTAGATCATGGCATTGTGGAAGGCAAGCGAATTAGATTTTAGATCATGCCTTCGACGAACGTACCTTAAGGCGGCTTCGAAGCCTTCGAAGGTACCTTAAGGGGTCTTCGCCGAAGACTTCGAAGGTACCTCAAGCCTTTGCCGAAGGGGGGACGGAGGGGGAGGGGGCGGTGAACGAGGAACCGAAGCCCTAGGGAGGCTTCGAAGGCTTCGAAGATATCTTAAGGGGGCTTCGAAGCCTTCGAAGGTACCTTAAGGGTGCTTCTACGAAGGGTACCTTAAGCCTTTGCCGAAGGGGGGACGGGGGGTGAGGTAGCTTTTCCCTCTATTAGGGGAGCCCTGGAGACCTATGAACACCTGCGGACAAGAAGTGGCTGCTGCACTCTCTTTTTACACTACGCGGTTTGCTGCTAGTCTTGAGCCATGCGGAGTGCGCATGAGAGATATGAATTAAGTATACATGTCAACATGCATGAATGCATTGTGAAGACACGTAAACAAAAATAAATCACAAACAGACACAAATTTTCTTCGTGTCGGAACATGCAAGTCTGTTTCACAGGTAGCGCTCAGCCTGTGATCTGCTGTGAGACGGTCCGAAGACAAAAACAAAACTGTACAGAAGCTACTCTCCGCTGTTGGAAAGCGGTATTTTCTATTGGACGAAAGCGACCGCAAATGCGGAACATTGCAATTTTTTTTTTTGGGGGCTACAAGCCCATAGTGAAATAGTAACCGTAAAAACTCAATTCGTTCCTCCTTCTTAGCTCACCGGTCTGATGAAAGAAAATGGACTGATCCGGTGTCTGCGGGATCATGTCAAGCCACGATCCGTCATATTTCTGGACCCAACGCTGTCTGGGTATCTGGTACCCTGGGACGTATTCTACTTGAGTGGTGTTGGGATTTACTCTGTAGTGCGACGGCTGATCATAGCTGTAATCGTAATTACGAGATACGGAAGAGCTGGAAGCTGTTCCTTGGTTAAGCCATTGTGTACCCGATATTCGGGATGGAGGCGCCGGAGGTTCAGGTACGTTGATCGGCCTTTTTCTGGTCGTCTCAGTCTGCTGAGATCTCTCTCTCCACGGCGGTGGAGTCTTCGGCGGTCCCGGTGGATCAGGAGGCGTTCTTGGCTGCTGTGCACCTAGTGTTCGTCCGGGAGCCGGAACTGGAGGAGCCTTTACAGGCGGCCTAGCACTAGAGGAAGATCCTGATGACGTCGGAGCTGGTGATTCTTTCAAGGATCTCGGTGCAGCTTTATATTTCACAGGTTCAACTGGTCTGGCCTTTGCTGCTGGACCTCGCACAGGTGCCGGAGGCGGTGCTGGTGTTTCAGCTCTGGGTCGATATGTTCTGGTCCTGCTGATCGATCGACTTCGAGTGCGTCCAACATTTCTGTGAGAGTCAGTCCGCAGCGGCGGAACACTATCTCTCCTCTCTTCTCGTTTTTCGAGATATCCTTGAGTTCGCTGCATCCACTTTTCACGTCTTTTATCTTCAGATTCCTTGGATCGGATGCGCATATTTTTCAATGCCTTCAACTGGGCGTAAGCAAGGAGAGGTGAGTGCCATGCACAGTCCTTTTCTGCCAGACCAAGGTCGTATGCCATCACATGTTTGAGCTGTTCAACATCGTTCAGCATAACTTCGTCGGAGAAGGCAGATCCTGCGAACCCATCGGCAGAGGCTGATTCTTCTTTTGCACGTGCTTCCGTGACAGCGATCTGCTTACCGTAACAAAGAGAAATTAAAAGCATTGAATCACAATCAGAGTCATCTCCACGCATA
>CAMXCT020002567.1:0-80000 GCA_947184155.2 Cladocopium goreaui
GTGCTGGGTGTTGAGCCCAGCTGCTTGCAGGTGTCTGTGGAGTGTTTCTGTTGAGATGTATTGGTGAAAATGTCTGCTGGGTTTTCGTTTGTGTGAATGTGAATCTTATTGAGTCTCACGATGTCATGTGAGATCAGTTGTTGTATGAAGAGATGTTTCAGGTCAATGTGTTTTGCTTTTCTTGACGATCCTATCCTTGTTGCCATGCTCTTGCCGCTTGACGAGTCTGTGTGGATCTTGATGTTGACCTTCTGGACGTTGAAGAGCTCCATGAGGAGGTTGCGCAAATGAAGTGCTTCTGTTGCTCCTGTGTTGATGGCGTATAGCTCTGCTTCAGCACTTGACAGTGCTATTGTTGCCTGTGTCCGGCTGCCGTAGTTGATTGTAGCTCCAAGCAGTGTGATGAGAAAACCTGTTGTTGATCTCGTCTGGAATCTGTGTTGGAGGTATCTTTGCTGTTGGTCTAATGACCTGCCGGTAGTGTTGTGTTCCTTTGAGATACCTAAGAAGGTGCTTCAGCTTTTGTTGGTCTGCCGTCGTTGGTGCTTGTAATGCTCTGGCCAGCTCCTTTGTTGCGTAGCTGATATCGGGACGAGTGTATGTCATCCATTGTAGTTTACCTACTGTTCTCCTGTAGGCTGCATGTTCGTCTGTTGAAAGAGGCTGTGCATGATCAGCTGTTGGTGCCTTCAAGGCTGATGTTCCTGGTGCCGGTGCTGGGTTGCAGTTCAGCATGTTGTTCTCCTCCAAGATGTTGGCCACGTAGTCCTGCGATAGTGAAATATCGTAGCTATCACCATTGTTGGTGATGCTGCGTCCAAGCAAGGAGACTGTCTTCCCTGGTTCAAGTGTACCTGTTGGTCGAAGAAGAAGGTGTTGCTGAATTGCTGTGAAGAGCTTGTCCACCACTTGTTGTTCTCCTAGGAAGAGAAGGTCATCGACGTAGACGAGGATATAGCAATCTCTTGTTGGTGTCATAAAGATGTTGGGCTCTGCTGTGCTGCGTTGAAGTCCAAGTTGTTGTAGGACTTCTGCAAGGTGGTTTTGCCAAGCTTTTGGACTGCTTCTCAGTCCATAGATTGCTTTGAGGAGTTTCCAGATGATGTTGTCCTCTGGTCTGTAAAACTCCTTTGGTGGATACATGTACAAGTCTGCTGTAGCTGCTGCGGCATGTAGGAAAGCTGTTGAGATGTCTCCTGCTCTGGCGATCCAACCTCTGTTGAGGCAGATAGTGAGAAGTGTTCTCAGGACGCAAAAGATAGGCGTTGAGGCATAGATGTCATCAAGGTCGTTGACTGCCTCTGTGTAGCCCTTTGCTACAATTCTTGCACGAACGTTGTTGCCTTTGTCTCTGAGAACCCATCTTGACTGTATGATGTTCTTCTTTTGTTCTGGGGTCAGAGTGTTGATGTCGACTTCCATGTATACCTGTTGTTTCTTCATGGAATCGATCTCATTCTTCATTCCTTCAATGGTCTTCTGTTTGTCGAATCCTTCTGTGTTGTTGACCATTGGTTCCAAAAGGATCTTCTCTGTTTGTTCTTCTGTGATGTCATCACAAGTGTATGCTGTGATTTCGACCCCTTTCTTTGTTTGAATTGTCACCTTTGTGATTCTTAGTTTGCTTGTTGGTGGCTCTTGTGCTGTGTCAGGCCTTGCTGGACCTGTTGCTGCTTCTGCTGTTCGATGTTGCTTTGGCAGACTGCCTTCTGCCACTTCGTCTGAAACTGTTCGTTTTGGTGATGGAAGTGATGGTCTGGTGTGACAGCTTGTTGGTGCTGTTGCCATTGGTGAGTCTGCAATGGCACATCGTGTTGATGTACCTGCCGGTGCTGCTAGTTGCTGTGCTTGAAGTTGTGGCTGTTGTGTTGTGTCTGCTCCAAAAGCTTGTGTGCCTGTTTCTGCAGTTGCTGGTCTCCTCATAGGCTTGTAGACCAGTGGTGGTTTTGAAACGTATGGTCCACCAGTGGTGTATGGGAGTGTTGGTGATCTGTTGATCACGTTCATCAGTTGCTTGTTGTACTTTTCTGGTGCTGGAAGCCTTCTGATTGTTCGTGCTCGAACAACCTTGTTGGAAATCCCAATGAGGTTCTCATTGGATGTTGTGTCTTTACCAAGCCATATGCCTGGCATGAAGCGCTGTTCCATCTTTGGAATGACTGCTGAGTTTGGCAACATATAAAGAACTGTTTCACCAAACTCACAGAGTGGTGTTTTGTGTTCTTTATGCCATCTCCTGAAGAAGCTTGTGTTGCCATCTGAATGTATGGCATACCTGTTGAGCAGGTAAGCTGTGTGTCTCACCATCCATGCTACGATGGGATGTTTGCTTGTAAGTCTGATGTCGTAGTTGTTCTGCAGTTGGGACTTCAGTGTTCTGACTTGTCCCATGAGTGTTCTGTGAAAGCGTTCGACGCTGCCTTGTGCTTGTGATGTGTATGTTGGTGCTTGTCGAACTGTGATGTTTCCTCCCATCTTAGCTGCTGTTGCTCTGAGAAGTGCTATGAGGTGATCCTCCTGATCTGACTGTAGGATTGTGCTTTTGAGTACAGCTTGTACTCTGCCACACTCCATGAGGAATGTTTGTATGCATTGGACGTGATATTGAAAGTCTGCTGTCTTGCTGTTGACAAGAACTGCCATGCTCATGCCTGTTTCCACGTCAATGCCTGTGAGGATTGGTGTTGTTTCCTTTTCCCCAAGTGTTTTGAAGAAACAAAAGTCGAATTGTACGACTGGTTGTTTGCTGTGTTGTCGTGGGTGGTTGTCTGCCCGTCCTTTGTTTTGAACACATGTTGGACACCAACTCCTGTAGGGAAGGTGTGTGAGTTCATGTTCAGCACGCTCTTGTGCTGTTGGCTGCTCTGGTGCTTTGATGCCTTTTGCTGTTCTGGCATCTAAATGTTCTTCCTCATCGATGTTGTAGTGCTCCTCTTTGAACGCCGTGCTCTCCTCAAAGTTTGTTGAACCTGTCCATGTGAAGTTCATTGTTGCTGAGGTCTTTGTTGTCCAGTCATCATCAATCCTGTATCCTCTGGCTCCTGATGTTGGCTTAACTATTGTTTGTCTTTGTGGCAATAGCTTTGTGACATCTGGACCATCCATTGTTTGTTGTGGGATGTAAAGCTGAGTCCGTTGTTGTACATGGACTCTCTTCCAGTACTGTCCTTCTTTGATCCAGTAGTCTGCTGTTGCTGGTGTGTCCTTTGGTCCTGGAACTGCTGTTCCTGGATATGCTTGTTGCTTCATGGGCTGCTGTTGCTGTGGTACCAAAGGTTGTTCCACTGGCTTCTTCTCTCTGTGTCGAACTGCTGATCCTGTAGGCTGCTGAGCTTGTTGCTGCTGTTGCTGTGTCGTTGCCTTGGCTGCCGATGCCTTTGGTGTTGCTGATGCTGGCGCTGAAGCTGCTGTTGATGCCTTGGGCAACGGTGGTGCTGGAGGCTTTGTTGTCTCTTTGACTCTGAACCATGTTTCTCCTGACCATGCTGGTCCTGGAAGTCTTCTGTTCTGTCATTGTTGTGGAAGGTCTTTGTATTTGTCCTCAAAGTCCTCAAGTGTTCCATCTGGCTTGTATGCTATTGTTCTTCTGTAGTTGTCCAGCTGTTCTTCTGGAACTGGACATTGTGCATCTGGTGTGAAGAGGGCCTTCCTTGTTCTCTTGTGTACCCTCACCAGATATCCTGTGCTGTTGTATATCCAAATGTCGTTGTTGTGTGTGACCCATTCAGGTCCTGTTGGTGTAATTGTCACTGGGGACACTGTTGCTCGAATGCCATGTGACGTCTCGCATATGTCAAGCTTCATGTTGCTTGGCATTGGGCTGATGTTGACTGTAAGAAAATACAGTCCTTGTTGTTGCTTCAGTGTTGCTTCAAAGCCGTTGGTGTTGGTGATTTTTGGGTTATCGCTAAGCTGGATGTTGAAACCCTGTGATGCCAGTCTTGTTACTGACAAAATGGGTTGTGACACGTCACACACATAAAGGGGTATGACGATCGGTTGTTGCTTGCTGTTCTTCATGTACACCCATTTGTAGCCATAGACTGTGATGTCTTCCTCTGTTGCTGTTGTAAGTCTTGGGCCTTGTTCTGGGTGAAGTTCATATGTTTTGTATGTTGGAGCAAACCATGGTGGGCAAACATGTGTTGCTGCTCCACTGTCAATCATCAAATCTTCTGTGGTGTTTGCCGGTTGCTCAGTTGCTGGCTGCTGCTTGTTGGACTGCTGTATTGAAATGGCTGCTATGTGGAGTTGTGGAACTTGCTGTTCCTGCGCGCTTGTTGGTGGGAGTGCCAGTTGTTGCTGTGGCAGTGGGCTGACCTGTGTTTGGTCATCATTCCACCATTGGCCGTCATAGTACTGTTGTTGTTGATACCATTGGGTTGTTGCATCATCTTGCCAATGGCCAGTGTATGTGTTGGTTGCAACCTCATTGAGGTTGTGTACTGCCACACGGCAGTCTCTTGCTATGTGACCTGGTTGGCCACATCTGTAGCATCCTTGTGTTGGGACCCCTTTTCCTTTTCCTGTTGGCTTGCCTTTGCCTTTGCCTATGTACCCTCCTTTGTTGTTGGATCCTTTGGGCTGCATTCCTTGCCCAATCTTTCCTTTGCCTTTGGTGTATCCGTAGCCATATCCTTTGCCTTTGTTGCTCTTGTTCTTTCCTTTTCCTTAGTTGGGCTTCTTTCCTTTTCCTTTGTTGTACTTTCCTTTGTATCCTTTGTTGACAGCTCCAATGTCCATAGGTGCCGGTCCTCCTTGGGCGTGTGTTGAGACGCTGGATGTCCCAGGTTGCTGGTGTAGCCTGCTAAGGGCTGTGGTGGCTCTGTAATATTCCATGATTGTTTCACGTACCTCTACGTATGTTGGTGTTGCTCCTGCATTCAAGTGCAGGTGTTGTTGCAGTGGGCCTGATGTCTCGTTCATCAGGACTGCAATTTTGATTTGGTCTGGTAGTGCTGTGTTGTTGTCTCTCTCATACCTTGAGAGCTCGAATTCCCAGTTGGAGAATGACTCCTCGAAGTTGTTGCTGTCAAATGTTGGCTTGAGAAGCTTTGTTAGGTGCCCTATGCTTCTTGTTCCTAATGGTATGGCAAACCTGTTGCTGAGCTGCCTGTAGGTCTCAAGTCCCATCTCATGTTGATACTGTCTGCACACTGTTGCTGCAGCTCCTGTTGTTACGTTCACAAGTATGTACTTCAAGTTGTTGTCTAGTTGTACCCATCTGTCGGCTTCCTCCATGTTCTGTGCTGCTCCTCTCAAGTCTGCTTCTGTAAGTCGTTGTGTGGATGTTGCTGCACGTCGTAGGATGTTGGGGTAGAATGGGTCCATGAGGCCCATGTATGCTGTGAATTTGTATTTCCACTCCTCAAATGTGGAATAGTTGCCATCGTATGTTGGGGGCTTGAGTTTGAGCCGGTGTGTTGCTGCCAACGCTTCTGTCTGATCCTCTAGTGGTGCTGTTGGTGATGCCGCCATTGTTGCTTTGTAAAGTTTTGTTGAAGCTCCTCCAATGTCTTGGGATCAAGGCTTCTCCCTGTTGTCAGAGTGTTGTTGTTCAGCTGCTGCTTCCTCTGTTGTCTGGTGTGTTGTTTGTTGGGTGTTGTGCACAGTAATTGTTGAGAGTCCCCCAGTGTTCTGGGATCAAGCCCTCTGCCTGTTGTTTACTGCTGTTGCTTGGAGATGCCCCTGGTAAGGCAGAGCTCCGCTACCATGTAAAAGTGCGAGATGTTTCAAGCACTGTTGTCAAGCTGCAACTGTCGGCACCTTTTGCTGTTGCACGCACTCAATCTGTATGTTGTCAACAGGAGTTGACTCAAGGCCTTGAACCACAGGCCAGTGTTGATATGACATGTTGAATATGTACATTGACAATTACTACCTACTACTACCTACTACTACCTACTACTACCTACTACTACCTACTACCACCTACTACCACCTACCTCCTACTACTTCTACTACTTCTACTACTTCTACTACTTCTACTACTTCTACTACTTCTACTACTACTACTACTACTTCTACTACTACTACTGTACTACTACTACTACTACTACTACTACTACTGCTACTACTACCTACTACTACTACCTACTACTACTACTACTATACTACCTACTACCTACTACTACCTACTACTACCTACTACTACTACTACCTCTACTACCTACTACCTACTACTACCTACTACTACCTACTACTACCTACTACTACCTACTACTACCTACTACTACCTACTACTACCTACTACTACCTACTACTACCTATTACTACCTACTACTACCTACTACTACCTACTACTACCTACTACTACCTACTACTACCTACTACTACCTACTACTACCTACTACTACCTACTACTACCTACTACTACCTACTACTACCTACTACTACCTACTACTACCGACTACTACCTACTACTACCGACTACTACCTACTACTACCTACTACTACCTACTACTACCTACTACTACCTAGTACGAACTACTACCAGCTACAACCTACTACTACTATTACAACTACCATTACTACTACTATTCCTCCTACTACTACTACCACTACTACTACTACTAGTACTACTACTGCTACTGCTACTAGTGCTACTAGTGCTACTAGTGCTACTAGTGCTACTAGTGCTACTAGTGCTACTAGTGCTACTAGTACTACTAGTACTACTAGTACTACTAGTACTACTAGTACTACTAGTACTACTAGTACTACTAGTACTACTAGTACTACAAGTACTTGGATCAGTATTACTACTTTTACTATTATTGCTGCTACTACCACCACCACGACGACCACCACTACTACAGCTGCAACAACTGCAACCACAATTACGACCACAGCCACAAGAAGAACTGCAGCTACAATTTCCGCTGCCACTACCCTGCGCCACACGACAACGACAACTATGCTGCACCACAGCTACAGCTGCAATTATAGCGAAGATCCAGGACCGAGATCGTTGCGACAGTCATTTCGAGATGGGGATGACATGGAGACTTATGAAAAGTGGCCTGAAGGTGGTGACAGACTTCCCTGGGTTCATGCCTCTACTACGGTGGCAGTGTTGCAGGTTCTTTGCACGAACCGTTGCCGCGTAGAATTGGCCCGAAAGGAGAAAAAACGCAGGAATCAGGCTGAACTGATTTTCTCACAGTTTCACACCTGTAAAGTCAGATGTGTGTGGGATGCATGTCGTGGACCTTGCTTCCATAGGGTGAGGGGGGAAACTCCATTGTTATAGGCGCTCACATTTGGCTGGATGTTTTTGGACCTTGGCGCCTTCTTTTTTTGAACCTGTACATGCTTTTTTGGACCTGGCACAGGGTCGGGGGAATACAGATAATTACTGAGACAAGATCCATGCAAGAAGTTGTTGATGCAGGGGAAGTTCGGATATTGAAACAACAAAAACGTAAGAAGTGGGGGAGAGGCCAATGGGGGGAAGTCTACGTATGAAGCGAAATGGATGCAGGAAATTGAGAGGCACATAGGGGGAAGGGAAAGTTCGATATTGAAACAGGATGAGCGCAACAAGTTGTTGAGACATGAGGGGTGAAGCCTAGACATTGAAACTAAATGAAGATTAAGATACATGAAGATACATGCATTTTTTTTCTGAGAGACGCTGACGCAGGGGGAAGTTTTGGGACCAACATATGAATGCCGGAAGCTGCTGAGAGGCACAGGGTGGGGGAATTTAGATATTGAGACAAGATGGATGCAAAGAAGGTGTTGAGAGAAACGGGGGAACATGTAGATATTGAAGCCAGATGACCGCAGAAAATTGGTGAGAGAGAGAGGCAGGTGGGAGAGGGGAAAGGTAGACATCGAAACAAGGATCAGCGCAAGAAGTTGCTGAGACGAGAAGCGGAAGCCTAGATATTGAACCCAAATTTCGGTGCATGCAAGAAGCTGCGGAGAGAAAAGGGGGGGAAGCTTAGATATTGAAACCGCATGAATGCGGGAAGTTGTTAAGAGGAACAGGTGGGGGGGACTTTAGGAGGCCACGGGGGAACCAGATATAAAGCAAAATGAATGCAGGAAGAGGCTCAGGGGCAGCAGGGATATTGAAGCAAGATGAATGGAGGAAGTTGTTGAGGGGCACCGGGGAGGAAGCTTAGATATTGAAACCGGGTGAACGCAAGAAGTTGTGGGAGGCTACGGGGGAAGTATAGATATTGAAGCCCAATGAATGCAGGAAGTTTAGGAAGTTTGATGAGAGGCACAGGGGGGGAAGTTAGGTACTTAAACCAGATGAGCGCAAGAAGTTGTTGAGAGAGAGGGGAAGCTTAGACATTGAAACCAAGTTGAGATGCGTGCAAAAAGTTGTTAAGAGACGAGAGGGGAAGTCTTGAAACCAAATGAATGAATGCAGGAAATGCTGAGAGGCACACAGGGGGGAAGTTTAGATATTGAAGCCAGATGAATGCCCCCAAGTGGGGCGCAGAGGTGTGAAGAGTAGAAATTGAAAAGAAGAGGGCGGAATGGGAAGGAGGTGGGAAACCCAATGCGTCACAAGGAGGGGGGCGCCGCACTCCCTGCAGAATATAGATATTGAAACCCAATGAATGCAGGAATTTTAGGAAGCATCAGCCTTGGGAGGGGAAGTTAGATATTGAAACCAGATGAGCGCAAGAAGTTGTTGAGAGACAGGGGAAGCCGAGATATTGAAACCAAATGCATGCAGGAGGTTGCTGAGAGGCACAGGGTGCAGGAGAAATTCAGAAATTGATGCAGCATAAACGCAAGAAGTTGTGGAGAGGCCAAAGGGGGGGAAACCTACATATGAAACCAAATGGATGCAGGAAGTTGAGAGGCACATTGGGGGAAGAGAAGGTTAGATATTGAAACAAGATGAGCGCAATAAGTTGTTGAGAGATGAGGGGCGAAGCCTACACATTGAACCCAAACGACGAAGTTGTGGAGAGACGAGGGGGCAAGCCTGGATATTGAAACTAGATGCATGCAAGAAAATGTGGAGAGGCAACTGGGGAACCAGATATGACATCAAATGAATTCAGGAAGTTACTGCCTGGCACCGGGGAGGAGGTTTAGTATTGAAACAAGATGAATGCAGGAAGTTGTTGAGGGGCACCGGGGAGGAATCTTAGATATTGAAACAAGATGAACGCAAGAAGTTTGTGGAGAGGCTAGGGCCGGGGGGAGGTATAGATATTCAAACCATATGAGCGCAAAGATAATTAGCCCAAATGAGGATGCATGCAAGAAGTTGTGGAGAGACGAGGGGGAGAAGCGTAGATATTGAAACCGCATGAGTGCAGGAAGTTGCTGAGAGGCACAGGTGTGAGAGAGCTTTAGAATATTGAAACGAGATGCTTGCAAGAAATTGCTGGGAGGCCACGGGGGCCCCACATATGGAACCAGATGAAAGCAGGAAGTTGTTGGGGCACCGGGGGGAAGTTTAGATGTTGAAGCAAGATGAATGCAAGAAGCTGCAGAGAGGTTAGGGGGAAGCATAGATATTGAAACCGAATGAATGCAGGAAATGTAGGAAGTTTGATGAGAGGCACAGGGTGCAGGAGAAATTCGGAAATTGATGCGGCATAAACGCAAGAAGTTGTGGAGAGGCCAAAGGGGGGAAACCTACATATGAAACCAAATGGATGCAGGAAGTTGAGAGGCACATTGGGGGAAGAGAAAGTTAGATATTGAAACAAGATGAGCGCAATAAGTTGTTGAGAGATGAGGGGCGAAGCCTACACATTGAACCCAAACGACGAAGTTGTGGAGAGACGAGGGGGTAAGCCTGGATATTGAAACTAGATGCATGCAAGAAAATGTGGAGAGGCAACTGGGGAACCAGATATGACATCAAATGAATTCAGGAAGTTACTGCCTGGCACCGGGGAGGAGGTTTAGTATTGAAACAAGATGAATGCAGGAAGTTGTTGAGGGGCACCGGGGAGGAATCTTAGATATTGAAACAAGATGAACGCAAGAAGTTTGTGGAGAGGCTAGGGCCGGGGGGAGGTATAGATATTCAAACCATATGAGCGCAAGGTAATTAGCCCAAATGAGGATGCATGCAAGAAGTTGTGGAGAGACGGGGGGGAGAAGCGTAGATATTGAAACCGCATGAGTGCAGGAAGTTGCTGAGAGGCACAGGTGTGAGAGAACTTTAGAATATTGAAACGAGATGCTTGCAAGAAATTGCTGGGAGGCCACGGGGGCCCCACATATGAAACCAGATGAAAGCAGGAAGTTGTTGGGGCACCGGGGGGAAGTTTAGATGTTGAAACAAGATGAATGCAAGAAGCTGCAGAGAGGTTAGGGGGAAGTATAGATATTGAAACCCAATGAATGCAGGAAATGTAGGAAGTTTGATGAGAGGCACAACGGGGGAAGTTTAGATATTGAAACCAGATGAATTTCCCCAAGTGAGGCACTTTCACCCAGGTTGACACCAAGTCGAGCCGGAAGAGGTGTGAAAAGTAGGAATTGAGAAGAGGGCAGAAAGGGCAGGAGGCATTGAACCACACAATGTACTGAAATGCTTCCTGCCATGTTGCGTAGCGCAGCTCTAGCCCTCTACTGTCTGAAGAATTGCGACCAAGACGCAGCTTGGAGTCTATCCGAAGGAGATGTGGTTTTGGGAAGGGCCAGCTCCACCAGGAGGGCGCGCAGGTCCAGCAGGAGGGCGCGCAGGTCCAAAAGAAGGGTAGCCATCTCTAAAAGAATTGTAGTAAGTTCCATGAAAAGTGTCCAGGCCCAAAAGAAGTGCAACGAGGTCCAAAAAAAGTGTTTTCCGATGTGTGTGGACCGGCATGTATTTTCTATAGGCGATACCAGGTTGTGAAACTCATGTACGTTCAATGACCTGTGTGTTCGCCGGGCCTTTATTTATAGATCACAGGGCCCTTGAATCTCGTGTGCTATCGTGAAAAGTCTTGCCTGTGAGCCCCGCCAGTTTGATAAGATTTGCTCCTAGTTCCAAGTTTCTAGGAAACATTTACCCTTTCTCGAGGCATTTGTGATACAACTGTGTTTGGTTGAACTTTATCATTTGGATCATTTGGAAACATTTGGAACGTATACCTCAAAGGCATATTGCCCCCTTTGATCCCCAAACCGTTGAGGCTGGGGACTGAAGTGAAGGCCTACATCGTGACATCCCCTACTGGCGAGGTTCTAGGCCGTACCAGTAGGCTGACAGATGGAGCGGACGCTTGGCCATGCCGCAAACCATTCCCAACACAGATCGCCTTCAAAGATTGACATCAAGTCTACAGTTCGAACATTCTCACAAACATTCTTAGCGAATATGTTGTTAGCAGTTCGAACCTTTTTCCTTCTTGTTTTATTGTGTGAATGTGTTTGATAGGCAGTTTGTGCAAAAGTTTGCGTATGATCGCATTAAATTTACAGAAATGTTGATTACAAAACACGGGGAACCCTTCGTAAGAGGTCTTCCATGTTCGCATTTGGAGGCCGACGCCAAGTGCTGTGATTCAATGTCAATTAAATAACCAATAGTCCAGCGCAATCCATCGTAGTCCAGCGTTGTGAGCCAGCCAGCCCCAACCGGGTACATGTTCTGTTTCCCATGAGTGCAGTGAAATGTGAAGGTGGGAACAGGTTGGTGGAGAATCGCATTGTGCCCTCAGAGCAGTCAAACGTACGAAAGGAATGAGGCAGAAAGGAATTGCAAGCGAAGCGAGAAGCGGTGTCGATTGTCGATTGAAACCGTTTCCAAGTACTGGACTGGTAAGTAAGATGATGATGCACTTGAACCAGTGCAGTTTTCAGTAGCTCAAAAACAACAACATGGAGAGGAACTGGTTAAAAACGAGCGCGCCCTGGCTGCTAGGCTGCCCGATTGAATCCCATTCCAATAGCGTTTTGTATTTCATGTTGCGCATCCCCGGTACGAGGTGTGCAAGATGTCATACTGCAGAGGTTGAAGACCATAATCCTGATCGTCCTGCCATTGATCGGAGCTCTTCTTTCCCTCCCTCTAGCCACTAGCTGGGATGAACCACTTCATCGGTTCGGTTCTAGCTTGATATTGGTGTAGGTCCTGTAGGTCCTGTAGGTCCTGTAGGTCCTGTAGGTGAAGCTTGTATTTGCGATGTTTCAATATGTTTCATCCCCACTGGATGTCTGCTGCGGAGTGGCATGGTGCTTTGGTGTTTTGATGCCATCTTGTCATATCTTGTCTCCAGGTTTGGGGCTTTAACATATCAAGACTCTTGCGCCATTGAGTCGAGCACCTTCGGAGCGTGAGGTTTGCAGATTTTGCACAGAGGTGTCTCAGGGACCCCAGGACTCTTGAGTAGCATATCGAAAATTGCGGCGCAAGTTCTGCACAAGCCCAGCCCAAGTCTTGCGCAAGCAAAATGTTGGAAGAAGGAGCTGTTGCACGCAGAGTCTTCTCATGTTCTTTTGTGCATCCTATGATTGAATACTGCCACAGCATGCTTTTGCTTCTGGGAAACCGGATTAGCAACATTGAGACAGTGGTTCAGAAATACGGAGAACACAGACACGAAAACTAAAGCGGGACAGCTGCACCAAGACATTGTTTGGTCGCGCAACCCAAGTGCAAGGTTTGTACAGGGTCGATCTAAGGGCAGTTTTAGATCAAGGAATTTAATGGAAAAGAATTACAATCATGCCTCAGTGTTCTCTGACATGCTCTGGCACTTTCAGAAGCAGCAGCAATTGGCAGGACCAGGAAACGACGTAAGTCAAGACCTAGACTATCCTAGCCACACATAAACGAACACGATTCCAAGGAGGAACAGGTCCCGCGTCCTGCAAACCAAGACCGATACAGTGGCCAGAACACGACGAACTGAGGAGCCGGTGAGGCTGTTCAATGTTCAGAAGCAGCAGGTCGCGATCATGATCACTCCCGAAGACTGGTTCTTGAGGACTTTCTACCCACTAGAGTTGCTTGGAGGAATTTAAAGCACAGCGGTTACACAGCAGTTCAAAAGTCGAGAAGTGCTTAAACATGTCCAAAACCCTAAAACGCATGGCCTTTTCTCAGGGCGCTTGTGTGTGACCTTGTGTTACCGGTGCATTCTTTCTAGCTTTTGAGACAAATGCCCTGGAGACCTGGGCTGTCCTGAGGTGGTTTGTGGATGTGGGAAATCCCTCTGCTTCTGTGGAAGCGGAGCCCATGCAGGATCCAAGGCTACTGACCATGATTGTTACCTTCCAATTCAGGACCTGCACTTGGGCCCTGGATCATACTTGATCTTTGGGCAAACGGGATCGGGAATCGCCCGGAAATGTTGATTGAAATTGTATGTATACGTAGTGCCCTCACAAAAAAGGTGCTCGTACATGCGCATGAGCATGATTGTATCAAATGCGTTCAAATGTATTTGAGTGACAACAGTCCTGATGAGCCCTTGTGAAGTGGTGGTTCGTCAAGTCTGAAGACGAACAAGTAAAATGAGACGACTAATCCCGGATTCCAGCCACCCCTTTGCACACTGTTCGCAAAGCGCAGGAGTCTGGGCTATGTCGCAACGTTGCCATTGCTCTTGTTCGTTCTGGCCGCTTTTTTTGCTGTCTACTACTATGTGGTGGTGCTCAGGAAGCAAGGGCGTTTTGTGTGCCTCCTTCCATATTGGCTCCAGGATTGCGTGGTCAACAACTGCGGTTGGTGTTCTGGCATGTTTGTGAAGCGGCAGCAGCTCATTTTGGATGAATCGTCCACCAGTTGCTGCGGTGGACGCAGCAAGACCCTGTGGAAGACACAGATTCAGCCACTCACACCTGCTGAGTGAGTCAGCTGCTGTCATCGCTGAAAGGGCATGGCAAACTCATGACACACCATGCCATGGCACTAGTCTTTGGATAGAACCTTTGCACTGTACAAAGACAAAAGGTCTTTAGGGCATGCGGTTTCCCGGGTCGCTTTCTTGCTGCTATTGAAGATAGCTTGTCAAATTCTGCGGCCCAAATGCAGCTCTTTGAACTGAGAGACGGACGAAATGTAGAGATCTCACGTGATGTGAAAAAATAGACGGCCGACTGCTTTGCCCTTCGCGCGTCAGATACGGATTCAGCATGATGCTCAATCAAGTTGCTTCTGGCAGGCAGAGATACTGTTTGCTTCAATCCGAACCTGTACAGCAATGGCAAGGTTTGCCTCTCTTTGCTAGGCACCTGGCAAGGCAGAAGCGCGTTACCGATGCATTTTGCGCAACCTTGGGGCCAGCTATGATGCTTCCCACCTATGATGCTTAGTGGTTTTGATGGGAGAAACTCTGTTGTAACACCTCCACAGTTTCTGAACCTTTATTCCCAATGACCCGCTATATAATGGAGTGACTGGATGTTGCTGTCTTGGAGGCGAGAGAGCTGAGAATTGGGATGCCACGACTTCTCGTGCGGTACAAGTGCTGATCTCCATACAGTCTTTGATCCTGGTGCCGCAACCCTACTTCAATGAGCCAGGCGGAACTTGCCCAATGTGCAACCGCCAACCGACATGACATGTGGGGGTCACACCGAAGAGTCCTAGATCCAATGTGCAGGCTTCGAACGGGAGATTGGCACAGAGACAGGGGAGAGGCGAAGTCATGAGTACAACCGCTCGGTACGTGAGAATTGCGTGAGGCCGCGTTCGTGATGGGGCTGTTGGATTTCAGGGTCGGGTTTGGTCCCCTGAGTGCACGTCCTGGACTATAGTAAATTGACTTCACGCTGATCGCTGCATAGGTGAAAGTTCGTTTCAAAATGGAATTGAAACTTCCGGGATAGGGCGGAAAGGTTTAAGTGGAGCTGACGCAACGAGATACGTTTTTTTTCTCCTTCCTCCAACGCTACCACAAACCATAATGTAGATACCATGAGAATTCTGAGTACACTGACTATGGGAAAATCATGGAACATGTATATCCACAACCCGCAGCCTGCTGTCAAAGTTCATCTCTTGTTCTCCACTAGCGATTCCCGTCCAGATCATGTCATCAGACCATCCAGAGCACTTCACCTATAAAACAACACGACCAGACATTCAAGCTGCTTTTTTGGTGCACTTTTTGGTAAACACCGTTTCTTAGGTCTGAGGTTTCATTGATGAAACAAGTTGGATTGATTTTTTTTTCCCGGGTTCCTTTTTTTCAATCCCTGGGTTTTGGGCTTCGGGAGTTTTTGCTTGGTGCTTTCCCTACTGATGTCATCAACCGATACTGATGAATGCTGATGCCTGACGCAATGATACCTGATGACTTGAACAGCTCTAGCAGTTCCTCTAGCAGTTCCTCCAGGACTCGTTTGCCCCAGCTAACTTTTGCAAATATGGTCGAATGCACCACTTCCACCCGCATCAGACCTGACCAAGCCAAACCATGGCAAATTGCACCGGTCTGGTGAACTTACTGTAAACATTGAATTAAGGTGCATGAAAAAATACCCTCCCAGATCCGATTTCTGTTTGCGATGGGTTTCACATTGCTGTCAGCCAGGGCTTTGTTTGTTTTTTTTGATCCATTAGATGTGACGTGGCCCATTCAGGCCAGATGGATGCCACATGGCAGCAGCATTGTTTACACCATGGGTCAACACACACACACACACACACTCTAGGATACACCCCGAAGGGGAGGATGAAATGAGATGACATGAAATCATGTCATATTATGTCACCCTGTCATGTTGGCAAGGGTTGTTTATGGCTTAGCCACCAGGCCATGTCCGAAGTTAGAAGTTCGCAGGTACGTGTGCAGCTCTCATCATTGGCCTCTTCGTTGGCCATCCACCAATGATGAGAGGGATGGCCCCCTGCTGATACCCTTTGATTCAGTTCTTTCCACACACACCAAGCCGCTGGGGCACGTTTTGCGAACCAGCAAAACGGTCCTCAATGTAGTGTGCTGTTCCCCCACGGTGTTGTGCTGTGACATGGAACATGGTGCTCAAATGTCTGTGACGTTGTGTTGCTTGCCCCAACATAAAACCAAGGGAAGTTTCAAGGCGTTCACCGCAAGTTCCACGGAAAAGGCCGATAACAGCAAACCACTGCATCAGAGTTTCCGGCTGTTCAGCAAGCAGCCAACGAGCGACAAAAAAGGCTGGTAACGGCATGGTGCTGTTTCTCTCAGTGCTTGGTTGTGACATGATGGCTAGGTGAACATGAATCGTGGATGGCACGTTGATATCTGGGGATGAAAAAATTGTATACTGGCGAATTCCAGACATGTAATCTGGCGATTTCTGAAAGACTCTGCTTCTGCTAGAAAAATTCTGATAAGCAACGTCTGGATGCTTGTGCGGAATATGCTTCTGGCAACATGATGTCCGGGAAAATTTGAAAGTAATCTGGTATCCCCGGTGGACGCACCACCAAGCCTCCCCGGCACTTTATCAGAGATCCGGGTTTATGAAAGACACACTTGGATGCACCCCGAAGGGAGAGGATGAAATGAGATGAAATGAAATCATGTCATGTTATGTTACCATGTCATGTCGGCAAGGGTGGTTTATGGCTTAGCCACCTGGCCATGTCCGAAGTTAGAAGTTCGCAGGTACGTTTGCAGCTCTCATCATTGGCCTCTTCGGTTGCCATCCACCAATGATGAGAGGGATGGCCCCTGCTGATACCCTTTGATTCAGGGCTTTCCACACCCACACGCGCACACACACACACACCTTCATGATCACAAAACATCAGCATATGAACATTACACGTGACAACTGCGTTGTGAAATTTCCTGTAGCAGGCAAAAAGGCCCAAAAGTACGGTCGCAACGCCAGGTGGGCGATGATTGACGTTCTTAAGAATCCCAAGAAGGCCCAAACCTGGAAGACCGGGCTTGGTAGCGGCATTGCCTGCGCTTGGGAGAATTTTCGGAGTCTGTCCATTTTGGCTAATGATTGCGTGGGTCCGGATCGGCTTAGCTTGATGCTCCATAAGATGTGCACATGTTCAACATGTTCAGGTTCTCTTTCCCCCCACGTTCCCACAACCGGGAGACCACGTGTCGAACTGTTAGATTGGCTGACCCTATAATTGGCATAATTTGAGTCTGCCATTCCATGAATCTCAAGGAGTTTGCTGAAGCCATCAAGCTGCATTTTAAGCTGCAGGGAGGGAAGATCCAGGCCAGGCTGGTGAGTGTATAGAGTAGGGACTCCCTTGTGATTTTTGAAGGTGTTAGGCCTTGTTAGCTCAAGTTCTTAGCGCTAAATATGCATTCATCATCCCAAGAAAGCACACCATTCAGCCAAAGCCAGTGGCAATATGTTATGGCAAAGCAGCTGCTTGCGTTCCGCTGTCGTTGAGCGTGCGAGGCAACCATTCAAGCCGGGAAGCCGAGCTCCAGATTTGCTCCGTTGGATCGTCGAGTTGTCGAGTCGTCGAGTCTTGCAGCACCATGCGGCACCCAAGTCTCGGTCGTTGGGTCGTTGATTTTATAGCAATCTGATGGCAATGTGACAGCCATTGACAGCCTTTGAGTTTACGCAACCCCTTTCATATGCTTTGCCACGGATCCTCTGCCTTTGCTCACCCTCCCGGGCCCCTTTGTGTTGGGTGTTGGATGAACCTTTGCCAAACTGAGGCCTGGATTGAGGCCTGATGACAGTGAACGCAAAGCTAAACCACATAGCCACGCAAGCCATGTATATAAGCCATTTTCCGTCTGGAGCCTTGATTTGATGAGTTTTGGCAATTTTGGCCTTACTTCTTCTGCAGGCAGAGTCAGATGCACATCATCGACACGTTTTGCAAGACCTCCTTGGAAACTTTCAGGAGGAGTTGCGGAAGCAGCCCGGCAAAAGATTCCTGGTTGAAAATATCAAACTGATCACACATCTATTGCTCTTGAGAAATGGTTGGCAATGCTGCCCAGAACAGGTTTAGGCTTTTAATTTTTACACTTACCAGTTACCAGGCTTAATTATTATGATTATTATGGGCGCTTGCCAAACTACTTTGTTTGAACTTCCTGATAGCCCCGACTGATACCTACCTTCTGTTTTGACAGTTTGTTAAATCTCTAAGCTAGTGACAGATCCAAGACATATGTCAAAACAACATAAAGCAACTATATAGTGTAGTTATGTGTAGTTAGCATTGAGCCCGTCTGGAAACTTGAAATCGCTGAACACGGATGCCCCAACCAGCTGTGACCATATCAACCAAATTTTAGCTATGTTTAGCTACTGAGATGTCTCAGATGTTGCTTGGCCTTCCCCTGACCTCAATGCTTTCTGATCTTGAAATCCGGTTGCCAAATCCTGCGCAAGGCTTTGACTTCTGAGATTTGCCTCTTAGATTCTCACTGGTGGTCATTTTACATGCATCGAATTTCTTTTCACAACGTGTTATTGGGCAACGCTTGGTGCTCAGACTTGTCCGCACTTTTAAATGACGCCGACAGAAAGATGCCGCGGCTGCCACGCGACTGATCGCAGATCTTCAGTCTACAACCAAGTTCACAGCCATTTGTTCGTAAGTCAGTGGGCGAATGATGACCTGACTTCAGCAAACCCAGTGTAGCTTCTTGCTGCGGACATTTTAGCTGCTCGAGCCATGTTGACATTTGCAGTGCTAACAAACTTGTTGCTTCAGGGATACATTGCCCCCTGTAAGGGGGATGCAGTTTTCAGATAGGGTACCTGAAACATAACGTCGCTGCGCCTGGTGCCATGGCTGGTTTTGCAGGCTTTGCCGCTCTGGCGCAGCCATATCTCTATGGAAGGCAGTGACCTTTTCCTTGTTACATTGAGCTTCCACACCATGCTCCCTTGAGTGAGTTGTCCTGCCTTGTTCTCGTTGAGCTTCATTGTAGCTGTGGGAGCATTTGCAGGGTTACTAACCTCAAAGCTTGAGCAACAGTGTCCAAGTCTGTAAAGTATTTGTAAGTCATTTGTAAGTTAATTCCTTCAAAATGGAGATGCTGGGAGCATATCAGGCGTCACTTCACTATGGAGGGTTTCGAGGCCCACCAGGCAGAAACCAGGTCTCCTGAGTACCAAATACGGTGCGCTGGGGCGGGTGTTGGCAGATGCATGAGCGGATGGCTGAAATGACTTGAACATTCGAAAATATCGCAGCAATACACATACGAATACACCATAATCCGAAACAATTGGCAAACACGATGATCAGATTCAATCCCTGTGGAACCTGATAATTCCTCAGACCAGCACGAGTGCAGTGCATCACTATTGAGAGAGATATACAGAACTATATTGGTAGATAATGATACATATGTATAATATAATATAAAATAATATAATTTTATATTATAATATATAATTTAATAAAATCTATATATATAATATAATATAATGAAATTTTATTATATAATATATAATTTTATAATATAATATATGATTTTATAATATAATATAAAATAATATATTATAATATAATATAACATACTATAATATAATATAATTTAATATGATTCAATAATATAATATAATATAATTTAATATAATTTAATATAATATAATATAATATAATTCAATAATACAATATAATATAATATGATATAATATAATATAATATAATATATTATTGTATATAATATAATCTAATCTAATATAATATAATTTAATTCAATTTAATATAATATATATTATATTATATAATATAATATAGGATAGTATAATATAATATAATTTAATATAATATAATATAATTTTTAATAGTATAAATATATATATTTATACCGTGCGTGTATGTATGTTCATGTCAGACATGAACATCATTGTCCACAACGACCAAGGAATTGACAGAGCATGCAAGAATCGTTATCCAAGACGCAATCCTCCGTTCCTGGTGTTGCAGGATGTTCCGACCACACCTGAAGAAGCGTGTCTACCTAACCACAGGTGCCAACCAGTGTGGGATCCGTGAAAAGGATTTGGCTATTGCAAATTTGCACATCCCTTTCGCTAGCGCCTCAGTGACATTTGAACGCCGACGAGGCACCGATGCAGTCATGAGAGAGGTCGTGCGCTTCCTTCTGGAGTGTGGCGGCAGAGTGTTTGCAGCACCTCGGGTCACAGTTTTCAAATGTTTCCTAATGTTTCAAACAGCCAGGTGGTGCTTTGGTGCCTGAGCGGTTTCCATGCTGATACAAGGTGTTCGTCCTTCAAAACACCCGACATAGTTTTTGAGCCAAGGTCTGTAGCTGCAAGAAGGACGCCGACAACTTGCGAAAATTTGTGAGGCGCGGGATGACAGAGGAGGCGCCGCGGGTTTGCTTTGATTTTGCGGTGCCAGAAAGATCCAGCAAGGCAGGGCAGCCACGACCCAACTTGGACGATTTTACCCACTGGCATACAAAATATATGCATATGCCGATCATATGCCCTACATTCCAGAAGCACTGTCCAGAAACATGCCATTGTAAAGCGCCCAAATTCATCCAAACTCGCAAACTTCAAACAATCCCACCTCACCCAAAGCAGCAAAACATCCTCAAAATGCATATTTTAAGCCTACTATAGCGTACTTAGTGGTGCTGCTGGGGAAAATTGGGCGACCCTCTGCGGTTTGCGCCAGGATATGGAAAGCTTGCACTTGCTGCAGGGTGATGTGGCAATCGATGCGGATGTACGGCGCTGTTGGTGCGCCCACTGGTATGTTGAAATGGCTGTGCCAATAAGACATCAGAATAGAGCAACATATCAAACATATTCAAAAGATTTCAAAAGTAGGTCAGGTAAAACTGGCCAGAAGATATGGGAAGTATTAGGAAGTATCAGTTAGAGTCGGCGGCAAGTCGTTCTTGCTCCATAGAAGGAGTGTGATTTGTGATGTTCTTGTATCTATGCAGAATGTTTAAACGCGGTTACTATTCTGTCAGGGCTGGAGGCTTCCAAACCCCACAAGAGGGAACAAACCTGCTTAGTCGCTTCTGAAAAAAGAGGGATGACGCAGTATAGAACAAGCAACGGTTGTCTTTTCTCTGTGAAAGCAGGTGTGAAGGCAGTTGTGACTTCATGTGACTTCATGGCAGTCATTTGCTTATAAAAAGTGTACTGTTTGCGCAGGACAGTTGGCATTGTCGCCTTTTATACTTAGAAGAAGGGGCTCTTTTGTGCATTTGCTGTAGCAATAAATGGCAGACTTTTCCGAAAGTCGGCATAATCTTTTTTTTGGTTTGAGGCGAGAGTTTGAAGCCCAGTCGAACCGTTTCTTGGATGAAATTCAGATATAAACTTATATAATAAACTTAAGCACCGAAAAATCATGTTGCCCTGAGTCGAGAATCCATTGCAAGTAGCATATTCTTCCTGGACGTTCGGTATCAGGTGATTCAGAAACTGGAAATACATGGAAATACTGTAATACTAAGATTGTTGCCGTAATATTCATCTCTGGGTTGCTAGGGTTGCCGCGTCATGTGCGAACATTTACCATACATTTACCATTCGCAACCATTTACAGATTTTACAGGTTTGGGAAGTTTGGGACCCCACAGTTAGACCAGTTAGACATTGAGTCAAACATTGCTTCAAATCCGCTGAAAGCGCACAGGCTTGGACTGCCTCGTGTGTGGAGAGCAACGCTTCAGCCCAGAACGGAAAGTCACGGAGGAGTTGGTGGAAGAAACCTTCGCTGCCAACTTGTGACTTGACTCGAAACGAAACCAGTTGGAAGACAAGGGCAGAGCATTCCATGGCTTGAGCCCAACATGGCTGAAACGAGAATGAATGTAATGAATCTCTTGGAGCCATGGTGCTTTTAAGATGAAATACACTATTTTGTAGATCTTCAGAAGTGTTGCTCGTAGCAGAACTGATGCTAAGCCTTTGCGTTATATTTCATTGAGCTGGGATTTCAGCCTGCAGCTGCGAATGTTCTTTGGTTATTTCTTGTTGTGTTGCCCTCTGTCTGCTGAGCGTTTCCTGCTGAAGAGATGTAAGAATCTCATATTTCATGATGCCCAGGTTGTTTGGCACATACTGTCTAGGCACCTGAAAAGGGTTGGGAGCAGCAAAGGGTGATGGTGAAAGAAGTTGCAATGCATTCTTGAAGGCACCTAAGGCCCCCTGCTCAAGGTAGCCTTGAATAATTTGTTTCTGTGTTTTTTGCATGTTTTCATCGAGCAAGGTCGATTACTCCGAAATGCCTCTGATTCAGTGCCAGCATTGAGAAGATTCACTCAGTCTCAGTTCTATTAAGAGTAAGAACTTGAACTAAACTATCTTAAACAGGGCCCAATGTCCCAGGGCCCATGACCGCGACGACCATGAAGTCTTTCCCGAGGTTCTGGCAACACTCCAAGTTTCAGTTGTATGCAGTATGCACCATCCTTCACCTCTGTCTACACTTCAACTTCCAAAAATAGTAGAAGAGGCCCAGAAATCAATATTTAAGTTAGGTACGGATGTCCGTCCATGACCATTTTAAATGCTCTCAAAATGTACCAGTACTACCCGGGATTCTGAATTTAACATGTAGTGACCAGTCTTGTTCTTGACTAAGTATGACCGCGCAGCGCGATGAGAGGCTCTTTGGCCATGCCCCTTCTGGAAGCCACTCGTGGTTCTCGCATTGTTGCCGTCAGTGGCTGGGAGATGTGACTTGGATTTGGCCGGTTGAGGGGCAGTCAGGTCAGCATAAGCATGAGGCATTTTAAAGTGTCACTGGCAAATCATTGGGTTTTCTTTAGGAGGGCTAGGAGGCGCATCATTTCCACACCACATGAACTTCCACAATCTTATACTATACAATCTTCCACATTTGCCTGCCAGTAATCCCAAGTGATTTCTTTAGCTCGGACGTATTTCATGCGCATTGTGGATCAGCTGCAGTTCCTAAACAGATGGACACTGATGTTTGCAAACTTCGGGTCCGATCGCATGCAGAGCCCGCCTTTGCCGACAGCTCTTTTTCTCTCTTTTTTTGTGGGGGGTTCCGCAATCATGTCCTGTAGGTATGGGACGCCGCTTCCAGCACTCTACCTACTTTCCGCAACCGGCGAGGAGCAGCAAGAGGTAGTTGGGAGTTATGGATTAGTTATGGAGTGGTGCGCCAAAGGTTGTGTTGTTCAACATTCGGCATTTAAAACCAGCCAACAACTACAACTGTGAAAGTTTGGAGCCAAAATCCAGCGCAGCCATGTGCAACCCTCAAAAATTCAAGGGGTTGATTTCGAGGAACTCTGAGGAACAGGCCTAAGGGAGTGGTTGAAAGAAGCGCCGGATCCGAAAATTTCGGCTTCTTTGTCAGCGCATCTTACATGAACATCATGAAATTGCCCCCGCAGAGCAAGACTAGGACTACGAACCCTGAGGACACCAGAACTCAGAAGCCAGCTCCTAGGCATCGCCTTTTTCTCTACTGATAGACTTTCCAACAATTTCCGCCCTGATCACCATAGAACATCATAGAACGCAATGCTGACATGTCCCAGCCCAGAGTATGCTTTCCACCAAGGCTAGGGTGTGTAGTCAAGCTATGTCAAGGTAGCCATGTTCCACACAGACCTCTAAGAGCCCCAGTGTAGATGGTCACTATTGGTCACTGTAGCCATGTGGAAACTGCATGACACTGCCGTAGTTGGCCGGGGCCTCAGCACAGACTTTATTTTGAACATTTGGCAGTTGAGAAATTCCGGGCATCGTTGGACCATATCAAGTTGCAGTGGCTGTCTTGTCCCATCCCATCACCGTTGGAATCCGTTGGACGTCGCAAGGATGATGCCACCTGAAGTCCGAAGCCCTGGTGGGATCAAGAGCTCAGAGTGATGCCGTGATACCCGATAATGTGATGATAATGTGATGTAATGTGATGTAATGTCCACTTTGAGGCCTCGACTCAAACTTTCAAAATCGATTTTGGCTTTTTCGTAGCGAAATTATGTCAAGGGAAGAGGTCTTTCGAGAACAGCATGAACAGCCATCACAAGTCACTGCAACGCATTCGATTCTTGTTGATCAATTCGCATCAGACATGTGACATATAGACTTTATATTTTATATGGTTGTAGATGATGTAGAATGCATACACACATGCATAACACACACACACACATATATATATAATATTAATTATATGCATAATTGTGTGTATACATACATGCATGACAGTATAATATCGTATATATTATCATGTTGTATTTATATAACATGTTTCACCTTTTTGACAGGTTCATTCTCCCCGTTGATTCCACTTTCCACGGCTTCGTCCCATTGGTTTCGAGGTTGAAGGCCGGGAGGGCGGACGGCAGGGTGGCCGTGGTCCAGCACCTGGCTCTGCATGGGTCGGGAGTCACAGTGCTCAGGTCCTGTTGATATTTCGTTCCGTGGAATCCATGTTCAATCTACATTCATCCATATTAGTTACTATGGATATATCTAGTGATAATGGATATGATTCATAAGTTATGTGCATATGTATGCGCAAACACACACACACACACGCACACACACACACACGCCCATGTACATCTACATACATGGATATAATTGTAAATACATATTCTATCATAATCATATCCCCTTCTTCAATGTGAATTGCCATACTTCAACAATTGAATGAATCCGTACTACCGACAAGGTTCCATACGTGCTTTTTGTGCTCACATTACTTCCAGAACCTTAAGCTCTTGGACCTGTTTGTTCGGAAACGTATTTGAAATCATGCGCCGCGACCGCATGGCACGAGAGTTAAGTTTGGCACTGGATTCTGATTCAAACCAAGAGTCGGAACCAAGATCAAAGAACTTCACCATGTCCCACGTTTTTTGTTGCAGCACGCGAGAGTGCGAATCACGCTTGGAAACTTTGAGTGAGAAATGGCACAATGTGACGCGTAATACTCCACATGACATGTCTCTCCACAGATCAAACCATGGCGAATCTGAGGTCAAATTCCGAGCCACACAGGCTCGATATTGCTTGAAACATTTTGAAACAGCCAAAAAACATGTTCTACAAACTTTGTGTGGGCCAATGTCTGAGTGTGCAAGCCCCGCCTGAATGCATTCGGTTGGTACAGTGCAAGAACGAGAACTCATGGCAATAATTAGCAATCCTTTTCAGGACTCATTGATTGAACTGAGATGCCACAGGTCCTAGGTGGAAGTGCTGCAGGGATCTTCTCTTCCGTTCCTCCGGAGTATGCGACTGGGACTGGAAGGGGCCGAAAGGACCGAAAGGGACGGACATTTTCCAGAGAAACGCTGGGATTTATGGCCAGTTTAGTCGCCCAGAGACGTGCTGAGGTTCAAAAGGATAACTCCAACCAGGAAAAGGAGGCGGAAGAGGTGCGGGTAGCAGTTCCAACGGGATTTGAATTTAGGAAGTGCCGGCCTTCAGAGCACCCAACAGATACCAACAGACAACATGCAATCCTTCTCAATTGCCAGAAGTACAATCCATGAAGCAACCCACAAAATCACAAGAGCATACAACGGCGTAAAAGAGCTGTTTTGCCTGAATGATCTGAATTCTGCACAAGATGCCTCTCATGAGATTTGTTATGACATGTTATGACTGTTGCTTGGGATTTCGTGAGGTGGAGGTCATGGCTCGTCGAATGGGCGATCTGCGTTGGCAGCGGGATGTTCCGCCACCCGATTTCTCAGTGCCTTGGAAGTGAACATGTCAAGCAAATGAGTAGCCAATGCATGATAAATTTGTAACCGTATATGTATATATGATATGTAATGTAATTATGTAAATATGCAAGGACATTAATCAATACCATGACTGATAGTAGGTATAAACTCACATGCTTACATGACACACACTCACAGAGAAAGAGGGAGGGAGAGAGAGAGAGAGAGATAGATAGATAGATAGGTAGGTAGATAGATAGATAGACAGATAGATAGGTATATATATATAATGTTTTTACACTACTTTTCAATGGCCGTGTTTGGGGGCAGCATGCTGCGCTACCTACGTCATGCCGGCTTGAGCGCAGCTATGAGATGCAATTTCTGCATGTTTGGGGATGCTGCCTTTCTTGCTCAATATTGCTCACTTCATAGGAACTGCCAGATCTTGGTAGAGGCTGATGCACTTTGAATATCTTCCAAAGTAGTTTAGGTGACATGGGTGGGACAAGGTAGGACTTTGAAGACTTCTGAAGAGATCAGCACTTGTTGTTTTTCGCCCGTGGCCGTTCGCATTCCTCAGTGCTTGCTGCATCTTGCTGCAGCCAGGCAATAATAACATTCGTACTGCATACAGCAGGTTGGTTCGGCACGAAAACCACTGCCATACGTGAGCTTGGAGATGCTAGGTCATCAATGAGGAGATGGGGCCATCGCTTTTTGTCCGGGCAGAGCTTTCCTTTTTTTCCAGGACAGGGGTTGAAGCCAAATGAATCCTTTCTTTTTAAACAGTAATCATTCTTGAGTATTCTTGAGTTTCGACATGTGACCCCAACTTGATCAGTTTACATTTTGCTGATCCACTTTGCGACGTGTCATGAGAGCAGATGCTCTTGTCGAAACATGTCGAAACGCTTGACAGGAAGGATGGAGGGGCTTTGCAGGAGATGAGGCTCAGAGGACCCAGACGGAAGACAGCAACTTGATGGCATGTAAACAGCTGGGTATCTTCCAACAAGAGAAGGTGGCCGAAATATGTTGAACACATTGGTAGAGGCATTACTCACATATACGTAAATAGATTAGATAACCGAATAAACCAACTAACTAACTAACTAACTAACTGACTAACTAACTAGCTAACTAACTAACTAACTAAATAAATAAATAATTATATTTATACATATATATTTATATATATAGAGATGAAATGAAATCAGATGAAATCAGGTTCCACGATGTTCCACGAGTTGGCCAAGTCCCGTGGGAACGCCGGAAGTTTCGGAAGTTCTGTTTCTCTGTTTCCGGAACGAGGTCCCTGAGGCTCGGAAGGATGGCAGCGAGCTGCGGAAGATCGCCTTTGCCGAGGCCACGGAGGCGGTCGCCTGGCTGCGTGTGATTTGTGGCTGATAAATATCTGATATCTGATAGATGTTTAACAACAGATGTTTAATGAATTTTAATGATGTTTATACTTGTTTCTAGGATGTATGTTACTGTATATATGTACGAATTAACATTCCACTTACATCCAAAGGATGAGCAAGCTGTTTCGGGAAGGAGGGCCGTCAGGAAGTGGGAAAAGATGGGAATGGATCGATCGCTCCACAACGGCAGATGGAAGATTGATCGGACTTTTTGGATTGAGCAAGCGGCTGCTGTTTTTTCTTTCAGGGGATTTTTTCTCAATAAAGAACACAATGATGGGTGCAGGAAAGAGAATCCTAGGTCAATCACAAAGCGAAGGGTCTAAAAGAAACAGCGCACCAGTGCACCACGCAAAGTCATGAAAGGTGCAAAGTAAGGCGACATCTTTCAGATGCAGCCCAAGCACTGTCCGAGCTTTGTCGACCCACCCGCCGCGTCACATACCTTTACCATCCAGACCATTACACAATTGAGCTCCCAAACTTGTTCTCTTCCTTTCCCACCTTCACCTTCACCTTCACCTTCAAAACACACACACACATTGTTTGAAACTGTTTGAAACTGTTTGAAAAGGGTCAGGGTCTAGGTCTCGTGCACCTCTTCCGTTTGTTTCTCCATGTGAGCTGTGTGAGCTGAATTCAGTTTATAGTCCAATACTTGACTGGAGTTGAGCTGAGTTGTCCCTGGTGGAATCGTGTTCAGCGTTTAGTTGTATTGGCTTGGGGTGCGTTGAGTTGCATGTGATGGCATGTTTCCGCACTTAGCCTTCGGAGAGTTTTAACTTCAGTTTTCCTTTTGTATGCGATATGGCAGTCACATTGGAATGGAATGTTGCTTGCGCAGGTTTGGCTGTTCAAGGCGAACATATCATAGAGAACATAGTGTGAAAAGAAGTGCCGTGAACCCAAAATGAAGAGTATTGGGAAGTGTTTGGCTGTCTCAATATGCCGCTTGCATCCGCTTGCTGTTTGTGCAGCCGCAGCGAAGATCAGGATTTAGAAGCGCGTGTCACAGAATTGGAAGATCTCCAATGGAGTGCCATGGAGTTGGTTGGTGAGGCAAGCGGGAAACTATTTCCTATACAGCATGGACGGAGGTGGCAATAAACTTTGCCAAGATCAACAGTCTCGAAATGGACAGAGGCATAGAAATCCATAGAAATCCACTCGATGGGATTGCGAAAGAGATAGCAGAATATGCCAGAATGCACATGCCAGACATTGTCAGACCATGAGCATTAAAAGCTATCACCGATCCCTCGTTGCAGGATGTGGCCGACACAGCTGAGCGACGCCTGCCAGAGTTTACCACGGCGACACAAGCGGAGAAATTCAAGGAGCAGGAGAAGAGCGTTGCTGTGCTGAGACTCTGCCGTCAGGCTGCCGTCAGGCCGCCAGGAGGTGATCTAATGATACCCCAAAGCATCCCAAAGCCAAGCCACAAAGGTTAACAATGCAGGTCCAATGAGGTCCACAATGGTCCATGTGTTAACATGTGCCACCCAAAGGTGTTTTTTTGGGGGGCATGCTTTAGCAACTGGCCTTCAATGGTCACGGGAGAAGACCTGCGGAGACTTTGTGTTTTCGAGGGATCGGTTCCACCTCATCCTTTCTTACGGAGACCAGAGCAGAGACTGTTTGACTTACATTGACTTACTGTATTTCATGATTTTGATGTGAAGTTGCGCCCTTTGTTTGCAAGTGGAAAAGTATCAGCGGCTATGAAGACCCACGGGGCAGGCTTTCACTTGGTCAAGGATGAACATGAACAGAAATCTTGTGACACATGTTTGTTTAGGTTTCTTCTCTGCGGGAGTGGATCTACGCGAAGCAGGAGCCCGAGATGCCATTCTAAAATGCTGGGACTTGGGGTTGTAAAAGTGAAGACGATACCCTGATTTATCATTATTTGTCCCGAGTGCTTTCAAGTGCTGCTTTGCTGCAGAACAGTGTATTCATGTACATGCAGTTGATGGTGCTTGCACGAAGCTACCACTTGAAAATGTGCTCCGTTGATGTGTCGATGCAAATCATTGGTCTTCTTGTTGACATCTATAATGTGCATTCTCATGACTTCTCATATTTGAAATGCATATTTCAATTGTCAATTGACGAAGAAAGGGCCGCCCAATCACCAGATGCACACATAACTCACCTAACATCACCTAACCCATCAATGAATCAATACCTCGTGCTTTGCTACAAAATCAGGAGGAGCAGCTCCAGAATTTCCAGCCATCAGGGCCCAACTGGTCTTTGGCCGGCCAGGCGATGGCTGTTCCACGCCTTCCAGGTGCGATCCTTCGCTTTGCGGGAAGCTGCTCGTGCGATTTGTCCGTGTGTTTTTCTTGGTTTTGTTTTGTCAAGGTGCAAGCCGTTTGGACACTGGTCAGGTGTGTGGTATGTTCATGAGCGGCAGCAAGAAGGTGGCCGTCCATTGCCATGGCTTTTCTTCAATGCTTCATCTGGGAAGTACTACCGCAGAGTGCACGGCACTACTGGAATCTCATTTGCAGCGTGAGTTTGGGAAATCTCGAGATTTGGACGGCTCAATGGATGTCAGAAGAAGCGCCATATTATGCCATAATTCTACTTATCATATGAATGAATCTCATAGTTGTGCCACTTCGCAAGGTGGCACTTTGTAAGCCATTTGGAAACGAATTGAGACTTAGTTGCCGAGCTAGCGTTCAACATAAGAGTCAGATCCTGAGAGATGGTAGCACGGCGAGGATCCTGGGTGCAAGCTGGCACACCACACCAGCCGCTGTCTCATCCAATCACAATGCAGAGCGGAGTGCTTTGCAATCCTGCAGTCTCTTGGATGCTGTTAATCTGAATCGAATCTGACAGAATAAATGATAGCCATTTGTCAGATCTGGTATCGCAAAAGGCTAGACCTTGACCATCTTGACCATCTTGACTCTTAAATAGCAAATGGATGCACGAACTTTCCAACTTCACTCTGATCCAGATGGTTTCTTTCTGATTCCCTGATCATCCCTGATCCATACTCTTTGCCACCTACGTTCCAAAGGAATCCAAAGGGGTGTTCCTTGAGGTTACCCCCCAGACTCGCATTGTGAAGTCGTGTCGATTTGTTGCAAGGAAGGAGGTCGAAAGGATGACCTGGCAGTGGCTCTGTTGGATCTTCAACGAACGGCATCCACTCTGAAGCAGCCTGTGCCGTTTGTTGACAAGCCTGCTGCATTGTTTGCTCCTCGATGGCAAGGCACACATCCAAGTTTTCAGAGAAAGATGGAGCCCTAAAGTTTTGAGGTGTTGCCGACTCTGTAGCGGAAGCAAACATAGAAAAGAAATGAAAAGAATAGAAGGATGGTACCAGGTACCATTAGCAAGTTTGCGGTCCACGATCACCCATTTCTAGCTGCTCGATCCACAACTTGGAATGTGCATTAGAAAGTAGCTGGCCGCACTACCTTTTCAAGAAGCATGGCAAGCTACCCTATTGCCAATAGAGCGCTGGCAAGGCTGTCCTTTTCAAACATGGTCTGGAATTATTTTAACATTCAGTGCCAAATTGAGTTGTTCTTCAGAAGCTCAGACGGACATGAGATGACTTGCCTCCCAACGGCTTCTATGTGATTTCAAGATCTCCATTTGACATATTCACGCAGCAGATGTTCTGTCTTGTTTTGTAGTTGGATGTTGGAAGACAAATGCCAAGAATTAGATAACGCTCCTGGTGCATCCTGGTGCCCATGGCCCCAGACTTTGAGGTGCTGGTTGATGGTCTCAGGACTGTGCTCCGGAGAGTCTTCTGAGCCCAGATGTTTCGCAGCCGATCATCACATGTAAGCCAATCTAAGCATGACTGAAATGGTTCCCAGTGCTCAGTGATGCTCGGTGCCACATCCAGCAAGTCATGAATGTAATGAATTTCAATCACTTTTCAATCTATTTTCACAATATGTCACAACATGTCACAACCATTTAGCCGCTTTCGCCAACAGAGTTCTGGTGAACCTGCAGCATGCGACGGTACCAGGAACAACTCTGCAGCATCGGAGTTCTGCGCCAAGCGTTTCCACTCGCAGATCCTGCCTCGGCTCAGTTGCAGGTGTGGAGCAGAGTTGCAAAGCCAAGTCATGGGTTGGTCCGGTATCAAAACGATTGTGAATTATGTGAGTTGGAGGGACATGCCACACCAAGTTCTTTCACAGGATTGGCCCGGATTGGCCATGTTTCCTGCACTTGCCAGACATTGCGAGTCTTTGTTTCAGGTCTGATCCACTAGATGATCGCGACGCTTGGTGACCACAGGCCTCCTCGAAAGTTTCTCTCATGGTTTCCCAATCCGAAACTCATTCTTCAATGCTGATCCCATCTGATCCCCGATCCAAAGTTGCTTTGGAAGACGAAGACTGGCACTGCAGTTGAGCCCCACGAGCCCCATGTTTTGTCTCCCGAGGAAGTGATCGCCATCATGAAAGACAGCATCGAGTCACTGGAGCGGAGCTCAGAGCCTGTTGAGACTAAAGGTTGTAGGTATTTATATATAAATTATAAATATTTGTAATCTATCTATCTATCTACCTACCTACCTACCTACCTATCTATCTATCTATCTATCACATCACATCGCATCGCATCGCATCGCATCACATCACATCACATCACATCATATCATATCATATCATATACATTATTATACATTATTAATTTTATACATTATCATTACTATACTATATTATATTATTTTATGATTTTTTTATGATATATATATAATATACATACATATATACATAATTTTATGTAATGGATTTCCATGGTCACATCATCTCACGCCATATCACGACATGTCACAATCAACAGACCGACACAACAGAAAAGGCAAAAACAAGTTGGAGCCCCGCGGCTACAACGTTTGGTGATGCGTTTAGATTATTTTAGATTCAGAGTTGAAGCATCCAAGGGGTGAATACCAAGCTTGGATCACTTGCATCATTAATTAGTTTCATTGTTTCGCGCTCCCACCGTGGTATGACACCGAGCCTCAAGGACCATGCCCTGCTTGACAGCGCTGCGCGTTTCAGTGGCTGTGGCTTATGTGTGGCCCTGCTGCTGGGTCGGCGTCTTGCAGTGCCTGCGATGCAAGCAAAGCTCTGTTTGAATCAAATTTCGAATTACCCAGTTGCCCATCAATCTACATCAATAGTCATTCAATTTACATCATTCCATCTCATTGTATTATATTGTATTTGCAGTGTGCTGGATTGTGCCGTCCACTACCTCTTAGCCACTGAGGTTGGAACACTCGGGGGCTGCCGCGCCATTCTTTCGCAAAAAACAAGGCACGAGGAAGTTGCATCATTGATGGCATATCATTCAGGGAACGCAGTTCTTTGCCAAAATTTGCTTTGCATCTAGCCATTGGATGCCTGTGATGATGCTTGCATGGCAAAAAAAATGGTCAAAGATTGCGAAGGTTTGGGATGCGAGGTTTTCTCTTTCGCGACGGCGATGCTGCCAGGCCGGGAGCTGGTGAAGCTTCGTGGCAGGCGCGACTTCTGGCGCCAGACACTGGTGCCAGACTCAGTGGCTAGAGATGGCACCGAATTTTGGAGTTTACATGTCATGCTATGGGAGCTGATGCTAAGCGATGCTGATGGTACTGGTAAGATCATATGTATATATATATAATTTAATATTTGATGATGTTTATGTTTTTCCATCAAAATGTCGACCTAGCATCAACTTGTGGCATCTTATGCTGCTGATGGGAAGTCGTACCAGCAGCCACAACAGCTGTCATGCCATCCAATCGCTAAGTTGCGAATCTAGCCTCACTGCGACGCTTGCGTGCTGCATATGCGCCATTGGGTGCTGTGGACATGGCCACCGGAGCCGTTCGCCCGGGTGGTTTGTTCCACGCATCGAGCCCTTCCCCTGAACAGCTGGCGCCTGGGCATCACAGCTGGGCTGGGATTTCATATCGTATTTGTAATTACATGATAGGGCGGACTGGCTTTGAAATTTTATGAAAATTGATCATGTATAATATCCCTCCATCCGTTTGCTCTGGTTGTGGTCTTTTGATGTTCCACATTGGCATTGGGGAGCCGCCCATGTCAGATGAGCGCATTGTAGAAAAGATTCGTTGGAATTCTCAATGCTACACTTGCTAAACGATGGAAGGCAGTGCCCGCTGTGGAGCAGCTCCTTCTGCGTATCGAACGCGCCGCCCATCCCTTTGCAGCACTTGGCATCGGTGTCTCGCAGTTGCAGGCTGCAACATGTGCGGAAGCGCGTCATGGTGTGGCGCACCATGGTGGAGTGCTAGGGATGGTTTAGCCTTTGATGTTTGCGCAGATTTGTGACGTAGCGAGAATTGAGAAAGGAACGAAGCAAGAAGGATACCAAAGAGGGCTGACATGGCCGGCAAGGGGTTCACTGCCCCTCTTGGCCAGATCCATTGCCAGGGCGGCGTGGCTGTGGCACGACAAGCTTTAGCAGAGTGCGAGCAGAAGCTGAATGCCGCCCAGGCGTGAGAAGGTTTTCCGAAATGCAGCTCTGCACTTTGGATCATTTTGGACATGTTCGCACTTCGGCTTCAGTGGAAACGCAGCTGCTTTGGAATTCTTTTCAGGAACCCTCGAGCGAGCGGGTAGCCTCGGCTCTTGCCAGAGTTGCTTGGTAAAAGCCTGGCCGATCCAGACGACTAAGGAGTTTTGAATTGCGGAGATGTTTGCATCACTTACAGTCTTACAGTGCCACATAGTACCACTAACTTTTGTTTCGTTACAGCTTGTTGTTTCTGTAGGTTAGAGATGCCGCGACAGAAATTGAGTCCTTCTTAAGCCCCTTGGCATCTCAGGCTTGCAAGGTTACGGTCCCTCACACACAGAGAAATGTATATAGATCTATATATATATACCAGTAGTACCGCACAAGGCGGTGGCGGAAGTTTCAGAATAGGAAACCTATAGGAGACGTTGGTTGTTGTGAATCACGGATGGCAGAGCGAATCCACTGATTGACCGAAAGGTGGTTGGAGTTGTGTTTGCTGGAGTGGTTGCAATGGTTGCAGTGGTCACCTCACCCACAACTGCTGGATGTAGTGTGATGTACTGCAACTGTAGTTGTAGTTGTAGCGTACTGGAGTTGTAGTTGTGGTGTAATGTAATTAGTGTAGTGTAGTTGAAGTCATATAGTTGTAGCTGTAGTTGTTTTGTAGTTGTAGTTGTTGTGTAGTTGTAGTTGTAGGTGTAGTTGTTGTAGTTGTAGTTGTAGTTGTTGTAGTTGTAGTTGTAGTTGTAGTTGTTGTTGTTGCTGTTGCTGTTGTTGTTGTTGTAGTTGTAGTTGTTGTAGTTGTAGCTGTAGTTGTTGTAGTTGTAGTTCTAGTTCTAGTTGTAGTTGTTGTGTAGTTGTAGTAGTTGTTGTAGTTGTAGTAGTAGTAGTAGTAGTTGTTGTTGTTGTTGTTGTAGCTGTTGTAGTAGTAGTAGTAGTTGTTGTTGTTGTTGCTGTTGCTGTTGTCGTCGAAGTTAGGTTAGTTAAGTTAGTGAAGTTAGTTAAGTTAGTCAAGTTAGTCAAGTTAATCAGTGTCTACTTTTTCGACATCTTAACGTCAAAAAAGGCTCAAAACCCTCAGTTTTTTACACTTTTGACTTCGAAATGTGCTTCGCGCCACAACGGCGTGCACTTTTTCCACATCCGAACCTCCAAAAGTGGCGCGAACATGTGGTGTTTTGTACATTTTGACTTCGAAATGTGCTTCGCGCCACAACGGCGTGCACTTTTTCGACATCGGAACTTCCAAAAGTGGTCCGAGAATGGTGTGTTTTGTACATTTTGCCTTCCAAATGTGCTTCGCGCCACAACGGCGTGCACTTTTTCGACATCGCAACTTCCAAAAGTGGTCCGATCCTCTAGTGTTTTGTCCATTTTGACTTGGAAATGTGCTTCGCGCCACAACGGCGTGCACTTTTTCATGTCTCATCTGGCCAGCTGGCTCCGCACCCGCCGCTTTAGCGAGCCTACTTTTCGACCCTCCGGAGCCGCAAATCATTGGAAAAACATAGTGTTTCGCGACTTTCCTACCTTTTCGCGCATCTGCATCTTCTTTCTTCTGATCTTTTCTCTTCTGACTCTTCTCACCTCTGCTTTTCAACTGTCCATATTGTCGGAAGTTTCACTTCTAAACTTCCTTCGATAATTATATGTGTATATATATATACACATATAACTATCTATATATATATATACATATGCATATGTATCATAATTATTATCATAATTAGTGCTTTGTGGAAGGCAACTGGCAGGGTCGTGCCACTCAACCCAGCCCCAGGAGCACTCGCTGGCTCATACGGGGCCAGTTGTTTAAGAGATTAGGCCACTATGAACGTATCACTGTCATTTGTGCCTCATCTAAATCGGCATGGCCGACATTCCTCAAAGATGCAATTACAACAGGCTGCATTCAGCGTATTATTTCGGAGCTCCGAATGGATATGTGCTGTAACAGCACAAAAAGACACAGCATATATTGAAGGGAGGGGAGTGGGAAGCACCTATTTTGGAGCTACTCGTAGTGTTGTATGGGAGTACTTTTTGAACAGGCGGTGCCTTCTCAGAGGACATTTCAAGAGCAAAAAGGTGCCCCCAGGCAAAGCTAAAGTTTCAGCAAACGTCTCGCCGCCTGTTGCGTTTTCTCAGATGTGAGGCTTGATAGGCTTGGACATGCTTGGACATTTGGCTACTGTGCTGCTGAGGCATGGACATGTACGTCACACAGATCCTGGCTGAGCTGTACTACCTGGTGGATGAAGAGGGTGGCATGCCATCACCAAAGCGTGCTGCAGCCCTCTTAGGTCCCTTCGCAAAATTTACAGTATTCAGTAAGTGCATTGGCACTTAGCAGAATATCACGTCCATAGCAGACTTGTGTCAGTATTTGATGCAAAGATATGAACAGATATCAAGAGATACACCAGATACATAAAAAACATGTTTTTTCATCCTGGATATCCTGGATATCTGCAAGATCTGCAATTGTTTTGGGCCAAGGGGTGGAGCCTGGCTGCGGAGAAGCAGCTGCCCAGGCAGGCATTGATCGGCGCTTCAGGGCGCTGATGACGCAGCTGGCACAAGTGAGCCACTTGACAAATGGCCAACTTGCTATTTCAGTCCATTGCATGTAGTCATAATTTTCATGCCAGGATGTAGTATGATCATGAGTTGATAATTATTTGAATTATGATTGGAATGGATTTGTTGGCATTTGTTGGAGCAGTTGGATAGTTGGGGAGAAGCGTGAGACCTTTTGGTGCAAGAGAGTGATAGTAGGCGGTGCTCCAATTGGACATGAACATGAAATGTACGGTCCCTTAAATCCTGAAGCGTGGAAAACTTGGCAACAGTAGGGGAAGCTCTGCCTTTTCAAGGGATGTATTAGTATGTTTTCGAAGGGAGTTTTGCCAATTTTCGGTCGCGCTGAATTTAGGCCCGAGCCATGCTCAACGTGGCTTGCGCATTTTGGCCGAGCTGGCAGATGCAGCAGCTAGAGCTGTAGCTGCCGCCCCATGGGTGCCGTTGGGTGCTCAGAACGAACATAACGAACTTTGAACTCGGAAAGGTTGATGCAGGTCGATGCGTTGGCTGCCTGGTCTGTCTGATGTTGGTGAATCTGCTTGGTGTTTCCGCCATGGGATCCAAGAGACGACGCAACACAACGCGTTTTGCAGCCGAGGAGCGGTGATCGTTCGGTGGGTGTGACTCGGGCCATGGGCTTTCGTGACTTGAAGCGGCAGAGGCGACAGGGTGAGTAAACGGGTAAACATTGCGGGAGATTTCATGTTGTCGGATCTTCTCAACCTTTCGTGTTTGAACAGAGTGGCTAACCATCGGATGGACCATCGTGTGGCCAATATGCAGGCCACTGGTTGGATTGGAGCTCTCTTCGGAGGTGGTCCATCTCGAGGCAGGGTCCAAAGGGCCACTGGGAAGCTACGAACCCGTCACGTCCAAAAACCAGAGCCAGTGCCCCCAAAACATTGAACACCAACACACGTCAAGTACTGTTGCAGTAACCACTGATGAGATCACCTGTTGATCTTCTCCACGGAAAGAGCTGGAAAGCAGGATGGGTTGCACTTCCTGGTTCTCCTCAGCGACGGCGCACGTCATCTCGACACTTCGCATTTAGCCGAGATTGCCGAGGCTGTGGAGTTGGCTGATACGGCCACAGTCAGTGAGAAGCAAATGTAGCAGAAGGCCTTGCTCGGCCATAATCATGAGATTGTCGTCATCTTCATTTGCGGGGTGTGTTCATGACATAATTGATGATGTATCTTGATGATTCTTACTGTATCTTGATGTTTGAGAGTTTGAGACTCTTGCCAGGTCCATGGCACACGGCCCAAAGCTGCCTCTCTTCGTGCCTTAGTTGCATTGGTCATACTCGGCCCTGGATACTGTGTAATTATAAGCCAGGAACTTGCATCTCACTCATTTTGAGGGAGTCACCCTCTTGAGTTCTGGGTGAGCTGTCAAGCTGGGAGTTCAAGAAACATGGATCATTCTTTTATTTTAGGAACGAATATAATTTAGTAAAGAATGTGATTATAGGTATATATATATAATTATATAGATAGATTTACATATACATATATATCATATATAATTATATAGTATTCTGTTATATTCTGTTGGTTTCTTTCCATCAGCTCACAGGTTGCGTAGACAACAATGGCCAGGGTGAATGCCTGAGCGCTTCAGCTGCACCTGCACCGGGATTGAGGCATCTGCACAGATGCTGCGGAGCATGCTCCCAAAGAAGCGGTGGGTGTGATATCTGTGAGCTTGCAGGTGGAGAGTTGGAGAGTGTTGTGCCATGTGCCATCCATATGGAACTGCAAATCAAGGGCTCAAGGGCCGGGCCTCACACGCACAGATATTTAATGATGTTTAATGATGTTTTATAATGTCTAATGATGTCTAACGATGTTTGGTGTTTATTGATATTTAATGATATTTCATGCATTTTGATATTTCAATGATATTTAATTAGACTTAATTAGTGATATACAGGATCTACAATAATATAAGATAGTTGACCTCAAGTTCCCCAGCCTTGCCGTTACCTCGCAGCCCTGCTTGCAGTTACTTCCAATTTGGTTCGAACACTTTGATATTGCAGAATACTTGCGTCCGACTTTGAACATCAGAAATCCTTCAGAAATCCTTCACCTATGGACCTATTTTATTCATTTTTATCCTATTTTCAGAACCACCGCAGAATGGTCCACGGTGTCCAGGTGGGCGTAGAGACAGAGGTCAAGGCCTCCGACACCAAGGGCCCCGAGGCAAAAAAGCGCAAGGCGAGTTGACGAGTCGTTCTGTGGAATCGTGTTTGAATGGGCCATATGGCCCCTGGAACATGGACAACATTGGACAACCATACTGACTCACTGACTTAGTCTGACTTACTAGGCATCTCATTGATCTTCATGGGTACTGCTCGTCAGCTCTTCCGGGATCTTCAGGGTTTGTGTAGCTGTGATTGTAAACTAAACATGTTTTGGGCTGGGCATGGCTGGGCCAACCATTGCGACACTTTTGGGACCATGCAAAGGTGGAGAACGTGACACCAAGCGGCAAGCGCAAGGTGCGCGTCGCATCCTTGTTGCTGAAATATGCCGGCGCAGCTTGGCCTTAGACACTGGACTTTATCTTGGTTAGCGCTCAAGGGCCTTTCGAAAATTTTAGAAAGATATACTGTAAGGTTAACATGAATGGAAGCAGTTGAGGCAGATCCGAGGAGCTCTCCTACAGTTTCACCCTCGCCTAGTTGCCAAGCTGTGCCTCCTTTGAATGAATGGGCTTAGGTCAGCGACGCTGACTCCCTAGCACGTCGCAAAGCTCCTGCGAACCGAACACAGGCGGCTTACAAAAAGCATTTGGGCCTGGCATGCTGGGGTGTTCTGCCTGGAAGACACCAAGATACGCCAAGGAAACATCATTGAACTTAGTTCTCTCAAATTCGCTTATGTTCGCTTGCTATTGGCCAAAGGATTGCTTTTCGGTCCCCCAGGTGGCTGCGGAGCGCCTGCTGATGCAGACCTTGGAGGAACTTCGAAGACCGAAGCCGGATGAACACAAGGCCTGGCACAAGCCTGACATGGTATGTGACATGGTGCAACATGCTGCGACACGCTGCAGCAAGTCTGGACAGCACTGTACCATCGATACTTTAACTCTTTGTTGGGCATTTCTTTGCAGAGTGGCCCTCGGCTCATACATGATTGGGATCGACGGTTCCGTGCCTTGCTTTGTGACACCAGGACTTGGCAGTGCGCTTTGCCGCGAAGTGCGAAGCCCTTTCAGTTGCGTGGCTCAAAACGATTCCTCATGCATTGGGGTTGTGATGATTAGGGTAGGTGTTGCTCCTTTGTTTGGTGCTGACATGTGCTGATGATGCTTGTGGTGGTGATGGTGCGGTGATAGTTGACTTGTTGCAGCATCTTAGGGAACCCACTTGCAATACTCAGTGCGACATAGCATGCATTCCTATGCATACTGATCATATATTGCATAGTGCTTGTTTATGGTCCTTGTTTGGGGCTAGTGCCCACGCGGAGGCTCTTGCATGGAATTGGCAGAGACAACACTCCCACATAGTCCAATCTCTCCCTGACTGTTTTCGGATGAATGCTGCAAGTCTGCCAAGTAAGATTCACACATCTTCTCAAGCCTTGGAAATGGCCACAGTCGGCCACAGGCAGCCAGAAAGAGCCTAGTCTCACAGTCTCACCTATGTGAAAGACACTAGGATTTAAAATGATTTAAACAAGTACCCCGATTGCCTGGCGCCTCCAAGGACTGCAAGTCAGCCACGAATAAGCCACATGCAGACCTTGGCTGGGTGTTTGAAGGCCCAGCCCCCAATCAAGGAGTGCTCTGTAGCCGTTTGTAGCTGTGTGCAGGTCAATTCGGCAAAGAGTTCGATGCTGTGGCCTTTGACTTGGAGGCGCCTGAGTTTGAGCGAAGTGACTGTGACACGAGAGTGACAGGGGAGGCTTCTCGGCTTCTGAGCTGCTGGCACAGAGATTCACTAAAGACTGTGAGAATCAGCCCCTGTATGCCCCTGTAGCATAACTGGAGCCAGCACCATTCGGATAGGAGACCATTCGTGGTTTAAGGGGATGACTTGTGCATAACCAGCTGCTCCAACCTATGGCTGTTGCAGATTGTTGCAGTCCGTTTGCTCAGGTGGGTGGGCTAAGTGACATCTTCACCACTCCGCGCGGGGTTCACATCTTGTACAGGCTCGCTTGATAACACACTTAGACTAAGATATCACAGTGGCCTCGGCATTCGACAGCAGCAAGGCAGCAAAAAGGTTGCCCGCTTGCCGCGGGTGTGGGATGCTTGGGTCGGTGGTGGCAGTGTTTGTTGAAAGGTTATAGTTAATATCACATCGTGTTTGTACATGATGGGGGCAGCACAACTATGGCACATCGACATGACACTTTTGCCGTGATCAGTTGGTACTTGCACCCACAATTACGCTCAACCCGGACTGCGCGTATTGGACTAGTCCAACACACCATCCGCAAAGGCAGCCTGACTTTCAGGAGTACGATGGATCTTTGGCTTTCGCCTACCAAAAGCGGGCGCAGGCACAGGAAAGACGTGTCTGACCTTGTGGTCTTTTGTGGCTGGTCACATTTTCTGCCAAGCACTGGGGTCACCTGTTGCACATCGGAAGGAAATAGAATCATTCATTGGAGTAAAGAGATAGGTCAACATTTGAAGATATTTGAAGGGTTCGTTGTGGCTGGTCATTCTATGCGATTCTTTTGGTGGAGCCATGTCGTGTCCAAAAGGTGCTTCTTTGTGAGTACTGGGCGCAGCTGCACAAGGTCCTCATATTGAGCTGTCATCCAGGCACCTTTGATCGCAGCCGGTGTCCGGTGCTGGTGTTTGCTGTCGGCAGCAATACCAAGGATGGGTGACCGATGAGCTGCCGAAGGAGATGTACAAAGAGAGCCACTTAGCAATATTGAGAAATGGTAATGGAATGTAACGGAATAATGTCACATAATGTCACCATGTCTGTGTCGTGGCTTCTTTTGAAAAAGGGTTTGCATGCCCCAACCTGGTAGGCCTGGTAGGCTCATAGCTCCACTTGGCTCCATATGCGTCAATTTGAGTCCTTTCAGATGCGTGGTAAGACTAACAAGAGCTCCCTGTCATCCATTGCAGTCTTGCATTGGAACTCTCCCCATCTCTCCCCTGCCAACAACTTGCATTCGCTCAATGTGCTGAGATTCCTATCTCCATTGAAGTTCTCCGCTAGTTGGGTGGTTCGCACAGTTTGATAAGGTGAAGTGCTGATGGAGCCGAAGCGAGACTGCTGGTCTGCTGCTGAGGCAGGAACCCGAGTGGCACAACCATGTGCGTTCGACCAGCTCGATTCTCACACATCGCATTGTTTGATTATGACGGGCATTTGGCTTGGCACATCAAAGGCATTCGTGGTGCTGACGTGCAGTGAATCAGTGACGGATAGTGACGGTGTCAGCCCTAGGGAATTATTTGGCTCTGCACTACCGCGCCACGCAACCTTCAGTCAGGCCTGTTGAGATGGGCCCAGGTGATGATTCGAATAAACATTATGTAGAATGGTCTTTTAAGATCTTTTAAGATCGTTGGGCCATGCAATACCATGCATAATTAATCATGATTATATATATATATATATATTCACGAAACACACGATAGTTCTCCATGTGTGCTTCATCCAGATTTCAACTGGCATTGACAAAGGGTAAAAAGGACAGAAAACCTATAGTCCTCTTCCGTACCTCTATGGCAAACAAAGTTTGAGATTTTGAGCAAACTGAGAAAACTACTTTGTCTGCAGTCTGAAGAATCTGGAAGAGTCTGAAGACCTGTTCATTTGACTATTCGACTGGGGGCCGCCTTGAAAGCCGATGCAGGCGGCTTCTACTTGGATAAGATGCTGCAGCAAAAACACTTGGCAGGTGAGGCTCTCAGACCTCACTACGATGCCTGGAACATACTCAAACAGTGCAGGGCAGCACAAGGCACAACACAATTTTCATATTTTTCATGTATAGTTAGATTAGTTAGGAGGACTACATAAAGCACTGAACTACATAATATTTTGTTCAAATTAAGTTATCAGAAACTGAAATTTGCAATTTTGCAGCCCTGCGGTTGTGAGCGCAGGATTCAACGGCAGCAATTGATCCTTAATGATCCTGACCAAAACTCGACTCAGAAAGAAGGTAATTGTGTTTTACGAGCATTTTGCAGCAAAGACTGTGCTTGCCAACCTATCCTCCGAACACCACTAAATTCATCTAAATTCCAGATGATGCTGAACTCCCCGGAGAGGGCGATGGAGAGAGATGCTTTATATATACTTTACACGAAAACTCGTTTTCCTCCTTTCCTGATGCCACGCCATTAGACGAAACCAAGAACTGCGAAGCCTGAAGGATGCATTGTTATGCGCAGAAAGATACAGTAGGAAACAGCATGAAACAACATATAAGTAAGCATGTTGTGCTTAACAGTTGCCTTTGTTTGCGCGGGTTGAACAGGTTGATATCGGATCGTTTGATGATATTTGCATGTATTTGCATATATTTGCATGGTTTGAGTGGCCATACCTACTGCACAAGCATTTCCTCAATATCAGAAGGCTCTTTAACTTCGTAAAGTTCTACAGTACATTCCGCTAGACATTTCCTATGAAATGCTTGTGGTCGGAGGCTCTGGTACAACACATGGCAGTGACACAAAACCAAAGGGTGCCATGTCTTTGTGTCAGCTCTAGGCGACTTGTTCTCCGAAGGAGAAGCGACAAAGAACAGCAGCTTGGCAACCGCCCTGCAGTTGTGCTATTTGCACGCTGAATAGATGTGAATAGGAGTGTGAATAGGAGTGTGAATGGGCATGAATAGGCAGACTAGATGAATGATGATAAGTGATGATAGGTGATGATAAACGTGCCGTAGCTGAGAAATGCTGAGAGTATCACAGCATATCACAGCCTATTACACGCTATTACAGGTACTGTGAGACACTCTCACTGCTGTTGCCTTGAGGCATCAGCGACTGCAAGGCCTTGGTGGTCAGCCTTGAGGCAGGTCTGAACACATGTTGGATGCTGTACGGTACCTAGCAGACCTGGCAATAGTTAATCAACGCTGCATGGCAGGAGTGGCTGGTGGGACATCGACCTGCGCAAGTTGACCGCAGTCTATATGTGTACATACATACATACATACATGCATACATGCATACATACATACATACATACATACATGCATACATGCATACATACATACATACATACATACATACATACACACATACACACATACACACATACACACATACACACATACACACATACACACATACACACATACACACATACACACATACACACATACACACATACACACATACACACATACACACATACACACATACACACATACACACATACACACATACACACATACACACATACACACATACACACATACACACATACACACATACATACATACACACATACACAATACAAACACATACAACACATACACATACATACACACCTACACACATACCAGTACACACATACACACATACACCCATACACACATACACACAGTAGAAAACACACATACATAACATAGCATACACACATACCACCACAATAAACAACACATAACCACATACACACATACCCACATACACACAGTAATCATACACCAATACATACATGCATGCATGCTACATACCTACACTACCACATACACACATACACGGCATACACACATCCCACATACTAAACATACATACATAACTCTACAACGTACATACTACATACGTAACTCATCCAAGTCCAAACACACATACATACCTACATACAGACAGAACACACATACATACATGCATGCACACATACACACATACACACATACACACATACACACATACACACATACACACATACACACATACACACATACACACATACACACATACACACATACACACATCCACACATACACACATACACACATACACACATACACACATACACACATACACACATACACACATACACACATACACACATACACACATACACACAGACACACATACACACATACACACATACACACATACACACATACACACATACACACATACACACATACACACATACACACATACACACATACACACAGACATACAGACATACACACATACATACATACATACATACACACATACACACATACACACATACACACATACACACATACACACATACACACATACACACATACACACATACACACATACACACATACACACATACACACATACCCACATACACACATACACACATACACACATACACACATACACACATACACACATACACACATACACACATACACACATACACACATACACACATACACACATCCACACATACACACATACACACATACACACATACACACATACACACATACACACATACACACATACACACATACACACATACACACATACACACATACACACATACACACCTACACACCTACATACAGACATACGTACATACGTACATACGTACATACGTACATACGTACATACGTACATACGTACATACGTACATACATACACACATACAGACATACAGACATACAGACAGACAGACAGACATACACATACACATACACACATACACACATACACACATACACACATACACACATACGTACGTACGTACGTACATACATACATACATACAGAAATACAGACACACATACACACATACACACATACACACATACACACATACACACATACACACATACATACATACATACATACATGCTGCATGCATGCATGCACACATAGCACACATGCCACACATGCACCCCCACATGCCACACTATGCACACATGCACACTTGCACACTTGCACACTTGCACACATGCACACTTGCACACTTGCACATATGCAAACTTGCACACATGCACACATGCACACATGCAAACATGCAAACATGCAAGCATGCAAGCATGCAAACATGCACACATGCACACATGCACACATTCACCCATGCACCCATGCACGCATGCACAATGCACACATGCACAATGCCACCAGCAAAATGGCACACATGCACAAGCACACATGCACACATGACACATGCCAACAGGCACACATACACACAACCACACAGAACACATACACAATACACACATACATACATACATACATACATACGATATTTACATCCAGACAGACAGACCAGACTACACACATACATACATACACACATATACATACACACATACACATACACACATACACACATACACACATACACACATACACGCATACACACATACACACATACACACATACACACATACACACATACACACATACACACATACACACATACACACATACATGCGTACATGCGTACATGCGTACATACGTACATACGTACATACGTACATACGTACATACCTACATACATACACACATACAGACAGACAGACAGACAGACAGACATACATACATACATACACATACACACATACACACATACACACATACACACATACACACACACATACATACATACATACATACATACATACACACATACACACATACACACATACACACATACACACATACACACATACAGACATACAGACATACAGACATACAGACATACAGACATACAGACATACAGACATACACACATACACACATACACACATACACACATACACAACATACATAACATCCATAGCATCCATAGCATCCATAGCATCCATGCATCCATGCATCCATGCATCCATGCATCCATGCATCCATGCATCCATGCATCCATGCATCCATGCATCCATGCATCCATGCATCCATGCATCCATACATCCATACATCCATACATCCATACATACATACATACAGACAGACAGACAGACATACATAGATACATACATACATACATCCACACATGCTCACATGCACACATGCACACATGCACACAGGCACACAGGCACACAGGCACACATGCACACATGCACACATGCACACATGCACACATGCACACATGCACACATGCACACATGCATACATGCATCCATGCATCCATGCATCCATGCATCCATGCATCCATGCATCCATGCATCCATGCATCCATGCATCCATGCATCCATCCATCCATGCATGCAGACAGACAGACAGACATACATACAATATCTATATCTATATCTATATCAATATCTGTATCTGTATCTGCATACCGTTACATATATGAGATGAGATTGCTGAGTCAGACTACATCAGGTATCTCATCGAGAACGTCCGGCGCCACCAAGGCGAATGGACAATTTCAAACAGACCAAGAAACCAGATACTGCCATCGAGTCTCAGCAGCACGTTGCAGCTAACTCCCGGTCCCAAAGGAGATCAAGGAGTGAACCGTCATTGCGGATAAACAGATGATATTTCACGGATTTTCGTACTGTTGTACTGTTACATGATATATATATATGTATGTATGTATGTATGCATGGATGGATGGATGGATGGATGTATGTATGTATGTATGTATTGTAATGTATGTATGTATGTATGTAATGTATGTAATGTAATTTTATGTTATGTTATGTTATGTATGTATGTATGTATGTAATGTATGTATGTAATGTATGTATGTAATGTATGTATGTAATGTATGTAATGTATGTATGTATGTATGTATGTAATGTATGTATGTAATGTATGTATGTAATGTATGTAATGTATGTAATGTATGTATGTAATGTATGTATGTAATGTATGCATGTAATGTATGTATGTATGTAATGTAATGTAATGTAATGTAATGTAATGTAATGTAATGTAATGTATGTATGTATGTATGTATGGTAATGTAATGTAATGTATGTATGTATGTATGAATGTAATGTTATGTATGTTTGTATGTATGTATGTATGTAATGTATGTAATGTATGTATGTATGTATGCATGTATGTAATGTATGTAATGTATATATGTATGTATGTATGTATGTATGTATGTATGTATGTATGTATGTATGTATGTATGTATGTATGTATGTATGTATGTATGTATGTATGTATGTATGTATGTAATTGGAATGTAAGTATGTAATGTAATGTATGGTAAGGAATGTATGGTAATGTAATGTATGGTAATGTAATGTAATGGTAATGTAATGTCTGGTAATTAATGTATGGTAATGTTAATGTATGGTAATGTAAGGTATGGTAATGTAAATGTATGGTAAGGTTGTAATGTATGCGTAATGTAATGTATGGTAAGTAATGTATGGTTATGTAGTATGGTACTGTAAGTATGGTAATGTAATGTATGGTAATGGAATGTATGGTAATGGAATGTTATGGTAATGTAATGTATGGTAATGTAATTGTAGGGTAATGTATGTATGTATGTATGTATGGTAATGTAATGTAATGTAATGTAATGTAATGTATGGTAATGTAATGTATGGTAATGTAATGTATGGTAATGTAATGTATGGTAATGTAATGTATGGTAATGTAATGTATGGTAATGTAATGTATGGTAATGTAATGTATGGTAATGTAATGTATGGTAATGTAATGTATGGTAATGTAATGTATGTAATGTATGTATGTAATGTATGTATGTAATGTATGTATGTAATGTATGTATGTAATGTATGTATGTAATGTATGTATGTAATGTATGTATGTAATGTATGTATGTAATGTATGTATGTATGTATGTATGTATGTAAATGTATGTAAATGTATGTAAATGTATGTAAATGTATGTATGTATGTATGTATGTATGTATGTATGTATGTATGTATGTATGTATGTATGTATGTATGTATGTATGTATGTATGTATGTATGTATGTATGTATGTATGTATGTATGTATGTATGTATGTATGTATGTATGTATGTATGTAATGTATGTAATGTATGTAATTATGTAATGTATGTAATGTATGTAATGTATGTAATGTATGTAATGTATGTAATGTATGTAATGTATGTAATGTATGTAATGTATGTAATGTATGTAATGTATGTAATGTATGTAATGTATGTAATGTATGTAATGTATGTAAGGTATGTAATGTATGTAATGTATGTAATGTATGTAATGTATGTAATGTATGTAATGTATGTAATGTATGTAATGTATGTAATGTATGTAATGTATGTAATGTATGTAATGTATGGCATGTATGTAATGTATGTAATGTATGTAATGTATGTAATGTATGTAATGTATGTAATGTATGTAATGTATGGAATGTATGGAAGTATGCAATGTATGCAATGTATGCAATGTATGCAATGTATGCAATGTATGCAATGTATGCAATGTATGCAATGTATGCAATGTATGCAATGTATGCAATGTATGCAATGTATGCAATGTATGCAATGTATGCAATGTATGCAATGTATGCAATGTATGCAATGTATGCAATGTATGCAATGTATGCAATGTATGCAATGTATGCAATGTATGCAATGTATGCAATGTATGCAATGTATGCAATGTATGCAATGTATGCTATGTATGCAATGTATGCTATGTATGTATGTATGTATGTATGTATGTATGTAATGTATGTATGTATGTATGTATGTATGTATGTAATGTATGTATGTAATGTATGTATGTATGTATGTATGTACCGTGCGTACGTACGTACGTACGTACGTACACGTATATGTATGTATGTATGTATGTAATGTAATGTATGTATGTATGCATGTATGTATGTATGTATGTAAGTAATGTATGTATGTATGTATGTATGTATGTATGTATGTATGTATGTATGTATGTATGTATGTATGTATGTATGTATGTATGTAAGTGTATGTATGTATGTATGTATGTATGTATGTATGTATGTAAGTAATGTATGTATGTATGTATGTATGTATGTATGTATGTATGTATGTAAGTAGTGTATGTATGTATGTATACGTACGTACGTACGTACGTACGTACGTATGTACACACATGCATATAAACATACACATATACGTATATACATATGTATAATACATTCATTCCAGAGTTAATTCCATAATATTTTATCATTACTACTGTTATTATTATTATTATTCATTATTCCAAGATGAAGTGCGTGTTGGTGGATATTTTGGGTGCAGCTACTCTGCCAGCACCAGCCACTCGGCCACTCTGGTAGAGTGCCCCTCCGCTATTCTCAAAGCAGAGTGGCTGAGTGGCTGAGTGGCTCAGTGCCTGATGTTACCTCTAGGTTTGGGTTGGTGAGTCTGAGTGGCTGAGTGGCTGCTTCGCTTTCTCGAAGCATTAACTCTTATTCAATTATATTGTTCCACTTTGTTCCTTTCATCATATTTATTTTGATATACTTTCATGTTGTTCCATTTTGTTCCATTCATGTTTTATATGATATATATATATTAATATATATTTATGCTTCGTAGATCTCAGTCAGATTTCATGGCTTGTTTGCTCTTGCGGCTGCTGTTGAAGATGGCGAAGCGCAGCTTCACGTACCGAACCCAGGATCCAAGTCGATTCCACCTGGACCGAGTCCTGGGTCGATGGCACCGTGGCGACATGATGCGACAGTCAAGATCTATCAAGGTATGGAAGGTATGGGGTATGGGTAGATGGCATGAGTAGATATGTCATCATATTAAATGATATATTGATAATTATTTATACATTGTTATTTTTCAATGAGTTATCCACACTGTGTGGAAGTTCGGGCAACCATAGGCCCTATAGGCGCACACCCATCATGCTTCATTCATTGAAGTTCGACAAAGGTATGTTATTTGGCGCATATCCAGCGGCAAAGAAGAGGACAATGCGCCATCCTGAGCACATGTGCAGCACATTGCAGCACTCTGTGGCCCAGCCACCTTCCCAGCCCTTCTGAAGGGTGAAAACTCATAATGAAACTGCATTTCTCTTGCACAACTAATTAATTGATTAGCTGTGTTGAATCCACATTGCAACAGAATTAGAGTAATCACACGCACAATTTTCTGCCTAATCTTGCTATTTACTGGCTGGCTCGGCCAGAATCAAGCCCCAAACCAGATTAGATTGGCAGATGCTAAACATCACTGGGGTTTGAAGAATATCTGGACTTCTTGAACTTGCAGGATAAGAGCGAAAGAAACCTGGTGAGGGAGTACAAATGGGACCCCAGCGAGCTTCTGGGATTGCACTTGGCATGGGCTTGTGTTGGGCAGACATCCCCATGAGGATGAAGATGGATGAAGTGACTCTCAAAACCCATGTGGAGGTCTCTAGGTGCGATGTTGAAATATGTTGAATTTCAGGAGAGCCATCGCGCAGCTTTGTCGCTCAACAGGGAAAGCGGTCGCAGTCACATCCAGGTGCTTCATCATTGCGCGCTACATCAGCCGCAAGGGCGAACTCCGGGCCATTGAAGAGGCCTGAACAAGTGGTGTTTGCTGCGTTCTGTGCATTGAAGGAGGGTCAGGGAATGTCAGGGAGCTCTTCCCACACCAAGAACGTAGCTCACACATGCTTGGAATACATTGAATACATTACATGGATTAGATGTGATTGTATCTCTCTGGATGAATGGAGCCTTGCAACGTTGCGCACGGATTGAAAGAAAACCATGGTGAGAAGAATCAGCAGACCCCTATCCCAAGAGTTCTTTCTAATGACTTGTCCTTGTGGACACCTCGCATTACATGCGCTTTGATGGGTACTTGAGAAGTACTGACTGAATCCAAGACATCATAAACCGATATGAACCGTTTGCCAGAGCATAATGCACAGAGTTTGAGGAGCACTTGCACCCCGTGTCAGAGTTGGTCTGGCAAAAAAAACCGCAGCTGGGGCTTCCGAACGCTCAGCCACTCGGCACATTTTTGGACATGGTACTGGCCAGAAATCAAGCAATCCAAGATACAGTGTATAGTGAAATGCCTTGGCCACAGAGGTTTTTTCTCCAGCGGTCCAGACAATGCGATGGAACATGATGGAACCAATACCCGGGGTTTGGCATGGATGATGCGAGTAGGGATAGTAGGGATAGTAGGGGTGAGTGATGGTGACTGCAGCACTTGCTGATATGTATGCTGCAGGTTCCCGGACTACGTGGTTGTCTACTGCCTGACACCAAGAGATCGAAATATGTCGAAGGGGAGCGTTTTATTGGACCATTCAAACTCTGGAAGTGTAACCCCCCCGACATGTCAGATCAAGGCTAGAAATCGTGCTCATGGCAGGTAAACAATAATGAATGAACAAAGATGCACAACAAGGGTGTTATCAGGCCCAAACTTCAGCATGCTTGCATAAAAAGTCTGTACAAAAAAAACTAGTGTCGATAAGACGTGATGGAGATTGCCGCTCGCCCCAGTATACTTTGAGTGGTCTAGACATGTCTAGACACTTTGAGCATGAGCTCTTCATGCCCAGGCCGGGCCGGGCAAGACTCCGTGACCAAAACGAGAACAGAACGAAAACAACGATGATGATATACAACATTATGCAACAAAATATTGCAAACCCGTGGAAACAATTGCCTTTGGCACTGGATAGTTCCCACCTCACCCTGGGGTTGATGGCTGCACAGTGAAACTCCCAGCCCAACGAATCAGCTAGTAACTAGTCCCATTCCTGGAGGGTGGAAAGTCAAGAGCTGTATGATATGAGTCATACCTGGTACCCATTGCCGGGCAACATCCAGATTGTTTTTTGGAGTATCCAGAAATTATCCACCTTAACTTCCAACTCCCACAAGATGAGCCACATCATTTTAGATTTGTTTTGACATGTCTTGACCTGTACAACAAAGGTTAAAAGGGATCCAAAAAGGAAATGCCAAAGAGCAAAAATCTAGGAACCTATTTTTTCCCCTCTCGCCGCTGACATGATATCACGCGGCATGTTTCAGGGGTCCTTGCCAGTGGCCCAAGGTTCTGAAGATGCCCAGGTGGGAAGTTGGGACAGTCAGAGAGTCTGATTAGAATCTGGTAGACAAGAAATTCTGCACAGCAATGCGTTGAAGAATCAACGTACATGCATTACAAAGCTGGCAACGATTTATCAGAGATGATTCAGGTCTACAACTTATTGATACAGCCCGAGGGCTCCCAATGTCAGGCTGCTATGATTGGCACCTCAGATAAAAAAGCTCTATGGGTGATGTCGCGACAGCTGACCCTGGAACCTGTGGCACTGCAGAAGATGCGGGAGCACTTGAACAAATGTGGCATCTCGACTTTCATCATTTCTGCAACGAAGAGAGGGGAACCAAGAACCTCCTGAAACCATCTGAAACCTGTCCCGTCTCAGCACAGCGCACATCCAGAAAGCTTGGGACTTTGCAGGACGGAGCCCGGGTCTGGATTGTGAAACCACTATCGACCAATTTTGACCACGTGACTCATGTCAACCCTCAAAAGAGTTACGGGGGAGTTCATGTGGGGATCTTCCCACAGTTGAGAATCGTTGCCACAAGGCCGGGAGAACGCTCCGTGAAGGTGACCCCGCGAAATTCCCCAAAAATGAAGGCCCCGGAAGAAATACAGCTATACAATGCTATACAATGCTATACAATGCTATACAATGCTATACAATGCTATACAATGCTATACAATGCTATACAGTATCATTGTACGCCATCCATCATCAGGGTCTCCAATGCAGCAAGAGTGCCGCAAGACTGAATCAGGAATCCTCCGGAAATACAATATATAAAACCATACAAAACCTGGGCCAAACACTTGGATTATTCATGAACTCACAGCGACCTCAGCAAAAATGGTGAGCAATCACAAGAACCATCAAGAACCTATATATCCCTCGACTGGCTTGTCTTGTGCTCAGTCTAGGTTTGCGAGATTGTTTTTGATTGTTTTTGCATCTTCCCCCCAAAAGATTTCAATAGATTTCAGCCCTGAACAACACTGCGGAATGAGAATTACGGGGTTGCCCTTCCACAATCCTGAACCGCCGAACCGCCGAACCGCCCATCGATGCGGTCTTGCCAGTCTTGCCAGTGCCATCCAAGGTTACGTGGCTTCTCGTCTCACCAAAGTGCATCAAGAGTGGCTCAGATCGCCCACCCAGGCGTGGATGCCTTCCAGGTCGTAAGATGCCGTAAGATATCCGGAGACGACTTGCTCAAGAAGTCCCGCGACAACGAAGCTGACAGCTGACTTCCATGCTGGAATCACATGGAATCACCCTGAATCCATGCTGGGCTGAAGAAAATCGATGCAATGGAACGTCTCTTGGTGGACAGGATGAAACTGATGCAGGGTTAGTGCTACCCGGTGCTATTTCTGCAAGGCACATCGAGGCCTGGAGCAAAATCGGCCGCAGAGATTTAGCACGAGTGGCGGACCAAGAGGTAGCGGCGAGCGCGAGGCTACCTGTCTGTGGTTTCGTTTGCTACATGTCTGTGGGCCTTCGAGCCATCTAACGCACAGAAGTCCCAGATTGTGCTTCTCACCACCGCTGCAAATTGGCAAAGACTTAGTGAGTAGTGGTCGTCCCAGAAAATTGAGCTACTCTGATGGACACAGCAGCAACTGCACTTTGCGCCTGATCGACATGACCTTTGCTTGCACGCAGATGCACGCAGTGATGAAATGCCACTGCAGCAGTCCTTGAGCAGCGCTGCTAGAGTGAGAGGCATACGGGTCGCCTGAAAAGCACAAAGCTTCGCGCAGTATTAGCTTGCGTCAGATTGCGTCAGTGGATATGTCACTAACTCTTAAGAGCCACCACATTCCACCACTGCAAGCTTCGACAGGTTCTGGATGTGTCATCAGCCGCAGCCGGTTCTGGCATTACATTAACATTTGACACAAGAGCAAGGGATCAACCGGCGAGCAGGAATGAGACAGATCAATGAGCTCTATGTGCCCTGATTCAAACTGTCAGAACAGGATCCTCCGAGAAAGCTAGATCAGACATGGAATGAAATGGGTGAATGCTGTACTTATACTGCATCGGCCAACAGGCCCTACTGAAAAACTGCGGCGTGTCTTTTTGTTCCAACATCAGGATGACAACACGTAAAAACAATTGAACGATGATGAAAGATGAATCAGAACCTGAGGTGTTCCAACTGCTCCTTCACCCTGAGCCAGAATTGACAAGAAACATCAAGAAACTCAACAAGCAGCAGATTACAAGTTCTCAGATGTGGCCTGCGTCGCCGTTGCGGCCTTTTCCTGCATGGCTGGCATTGCTGTTTCTGGTTTCAGCTGAACAGCATCAGTACTGCATCATAGGCGTGTCCTCCTCTTCCACCCGTGATGCTTGTCCAGCATACTGGTGTACATGCAGTCGCCCGAAACACCGAACCACTCAATCACAGTCATTTATATTTTAATTGATTGATTGTTGAAGGATTGTGTCCCTTCGAGATTAGAGCCTCACAGCCCACCCTACCCGCACACACACATTCTTCAGACATCGCCAGAGCCTGCAGGCGCTGGACCTGCTGGTGTGCAGCTGGGTCACTTCCTGAAACATGCTCATCGAGATTATGTGATCTTTGAAAGGCCTGAATTACTTCAAAAGGGGCGGAGACTGTTCTGAGAGGGACAGGGTCCATGTTACAAGATGTCACGAGTTGGATCCTAAGCCAGGAAGGGTTGGATCTCCACGCAGCTATGCAAAGGATCGGTATGATTAACGAAGAAGCGCCAGAATTGCGATGTTTGGAGACCGTCGACCATTTCACGGTCTGGGCCTTTTAAGATTTGTGTAGCAGCAGTCCGTATCTCACAGTGTTATACCTCTGCCGTTGAGTGTCTTACTGTAGCTAGCCATTTTTTTTGGGGGGTATGTTGTTTCCCATCTTCATCCCGGTTAGACAGGTTGGAAAAGGTACTTGTGACAGTCTCCAATGCCACATGGCAGAGGCAAGCTCGACCTGGCAGCTTTTTTGAGCACTACCCTAGACATCGCAAGCTCATCTCTCTCAACAAGCGGACTTTCTGCTGCATTACATGGCGGAACTGGGATTGGGGGTCGGGCTATTTTTCATGAGCCCTGAATTTTCCCGACTAGTCTTACTGGGCTGCGTCCGTGCTGACGACAGGAGGAAGAAGAAGAAGAAGAAGAAGAAGAAGAAAAACCCAGCAAGTAACAACACCAGCAAGTAACAACAATTAACAACACCAGCAAGTAACAAGACCAAACAGACCAACCAGAACAACCTGAACAACCCAAACAACAAGAGAACAACAAGAGCAACAAGAACAACAAGAACACCAAGAACAACATAAACAACAAGAACAACAAGAACAACAATAACAACAATAACAACAAGAACAACAAGAACAACAAGAACAACAAGAACAACAAGAACAACAAGAACCAGAACAACAATAACAAACAATAACAACAATAACAACAATAACAACAATAACAAACAATAACAACAATAACAACAATAACAACAATAACAACAATAACAATAACACAGAAAACAAAAACAACAACCAAAACCAAAACCACAACCACAACCACAACCACCACCACCACAACAACAACAACAACACCACCAACAGCAACAGCAACAGCAACAGCAACAAGAACAAGAACAAGAACAAGAACAACAGCAACAGCAACAGCAACAGCAACAGCAACAGTAACAGCAACAGCAACAGCAACAGCAACAGCAGGAAGAAAAAGAAAGAAAAAAGAAGAAGAAGACGAAAACAAAGAAGCAGAAGAAGAGGAAGAAGAAGAAAAAGAATAAAAAACAACAACAACCATAACCACAACCGGAACCTTAATGACAACGACAACGAGGAGTGATACTTTTGGCGAGGTGCTTCTCATTGTTCCTGGGTCCTTTGCTTTTTGGAAATGCCTGGGCCACTGGGGCGTCCTGTCCTCATTCCAAGCCCAGGAAAGTTCGAGACGACCGAAGCGCAGAGTTTGCTTTCCGACATGACTGGAACTCGCTGATTGATGTCCGCGAGGCGAGGTGCCTGGAACTTGGAAAACTCTTCACCTTTTCACGGAAGGTGAGCCCAGTCCTGTGAGGTAATTGGATTATATAATATTATATATAATATATATATATAATATACATAATATTGGCATCTCTGGCCAGGATCACTCTTACAGTTTTTTGCATGTTTTTACATTCAATCCGGGTCTTTATCCAGGTGAAAGAGAATGAATAAGTCGCTCGCAGAGTCCTTCATGGAAGAAATCTCGAAATGAGTTGTAGGACTGAAATCAATGGAACATGATGGAACCGCTGCCAGGAATCCTTGCGCACGAAACCCGTCACTGAGCGTTCCAAAGTGCTCTTCCCGCATGTGCCTCGCCATGCCTTTTCAATCCTTATCATATCTTGTTTTTTTTTCCCCAGGATGCGGGGCATATGGAGGGATCGGTAGGTGTAGTCGCGTTGGTGGGAACTTTGTTTGATCAGACGAGCTGCAAGATCATACGTGTCGCATTCTTGATGCCTTTCTTTGATGCCTATCAAATTCTATGAAAAACAAGCGATCACACGAATCAACCCACTGCTGCATGGAGCATAATTAACATAATGAACCCAGATTAGCCCACTGCATTCCTGTTATTGACTGTTATTGTTGCAGCTGCGATGAATGCCCCTGACCCGAGGCTTCGGTGCTTTCTGAGTACCTCCAAGAGTTCGCAGCGGAGCAGCAGGATCACATCCGCTACAACACCGAGGTGTTGAAGGCTCGCCTTTCGCGTGGTGGAAAGACTTGAGCCCACTTGGATACGTTATGATCCGTTGGGGTTGGGATTGTGCTCAGATTGTGAAGTACCCCGAGTGTCAATGTGCTCAACATGATATCGACGCTGCATCGACCTCTAATCAAACGTGTGAGGTGCTGCCAGTGCAGTCAGCAGAAAGTCGTTTTGAGTTGCAGCTCTCAGGGACAGGCACGGCCGCGATATGTGGCGGAGAAGTTCACAGAACATCTTGTGAGTTGCAAGAGCCGGTGTCTCACATCATTTCAAATCATTTCAATTCATGTCATGCCATCTCAACATACTTATTCATATATTTCAATTTCAACAATTTCACTAGTCCGGCAGTGTCCAGTGATCTTGAGGTGGTCTCTTGCACATGGTCTCCTATGGATTCACATGGTCTGCATATGTCTGCATATTTCTGCAGGTCTAACGCGCTGCCATTGCCAAGAGCTGGTATTGGCCACTGGGTTTTTCTTGCCACGCAGCGGGGCCGAAAAGGTGGACGGCAGCGGCTTGACTGAGCCAAAGTGGTCGGGGACAGCATTTCAATGTTTCGCGGCGTCCTGCGGTTTTTCAGCGAATATATTAGTATAATTTAATATATTGATTTATTTATTTGGTTTTTGTGCAAAATGTATATAATTATCCTCTCCCTCTCTCCTCCTCTCTCTCCCTCTCTTTTTCTTCTCCATTTTTTCACTTTCACTTCCTGGCATCGAAAGGGTCTCTTGCCCTTGCAGCCCACTGCATGAAGTCTCTCCTCTTCTCTCCTACGTAAAATTCCACCTAGACATATACATCAGTTATCAGTGTAAATATATATGTATATAGACATATATATATACATGATGATTCTGCACATTTGTTTATATGGAGAAAAATGGCGAACGCACATACACACACACACACATCTCCCATACATGCGCATATATCAATATACATCACACCCGTTGAAATAGAAAGATCAAAAGAGACCAAGGCATGGCTTGTTATATGAAGATTAAAAAATGATTAATTTTGCACATTACATACGTGTGTGCATATATATATATAGATTACAGTATTATTATATATATGTAGACTATATATATATAAATATATTGTTATGTACGCAAAATGTATCCACATGAGCACAAAAACGAACAGATAAACAAACCATTTTATATGCACATGCAAAGAAGGTTCAGCACGTCACGGTGCACAAAGTCGTGGCATGTCGTGGGAACCCACATCCCAGGCGAGCTCTTGTTGGCTTATGAAGATTTGCCATCCTCAGGCAGCAGCGTTTGTTCCGGGCATGGAGCTGATGTTGAGCACAGGATGCGGCATCCTTTTCAGGACCTAAAAAGGGAAGCGACCATGGGTTGATTAAGATCATGTTGAAACAGTAGCACATGTTCAAACAGTTCAAACTAGTTCCCTATCGGATTCAGCAGTCATGAGAGTCATTAGCGTTTCGGCAGTCAGTCAGCCTCTGAGTTCTTCGCCAGGTGAGCCCTTTGAGGGGAAAGCTGTAATGATCTTAGGCCAAGGCAATGCAGCTTTGGAGACAGCGCAGGCACGTGCAACACGTGCAACACGTGCAACACGTGCAACACGTGCAACACGTGCAACTGCTCAAAGGGGCCTTGTGGTTTTTGACATGTCTTGACTGGATCATCCCCAGGGGTCACTGTTCACAGAGAAAGAGAGCTGAGAAAAGTATTGACGACCTATGACAAAAGCATCAGCTACAACTTGTCCAATCTGCAGAATTTGCACCAATATATGTGGTTGGCTCGAACGTTGCACTGTGATGTAGAGACCTGGCGGGGAGTCACACAAAAATCACGAGAAGTAATGAGTTCTCCTCTGTGCTGACGGAGGGCATTGGAGTGCTCTTGCGTGGGGCCAGCTTCCTCGAAACAAAGACATCTGCATGCCCATAGACAAACGATGAAAACATGTTTGCGTGAACAAATTACATTCCAGTCGCGAACTGCTGTTCGCGCAGCAGGGCGAAGTTGAACACATTTCTTTTGAAGGGGATTCAAAGTTTGGGGGTTTGTGGACTGGTTCTTAGATGTTTTTAGATTGTTGGCATGGATTCATTTCCCACATGGAATGAAACGACTTTGCTTTTTATTTGACGCGTGCAGGAATTGCAACAATACACCTCCGAAGTGCATTTGCTGGCGCGCGGACGGGCTTTGCCAGAGGGTGGCAGTGGAGTGCGCTTAGCGTACCAGACGCACTATGTCACTTGAGCTTGAAGATGTAATTAAGTTGAACATGTTGAACCACCAAGGTGTTTTGAGTCGTTGGTGTTGATTTGCCCTATATGTTCAGACGGAATGCCAGACCATAAACTTACAACCCCGCCATTTTCACCTTGAGTTTTGGTTGGGAACTTGCTGCAAGCACAGTGAACGTGTTGGGATCAGTTGGGTGGGATTTGGCGTGCTGCGGAATTGTCTTGGTTCAAGCCAGATGTGCTGCTGGTTGCGAGCTACGATTTAGTGCTCCATCTCCATAGGGCTCATACCGAGCAAACATGTTATATCCTAGAATGTCACTTGGCAACATATTTAAGTTTCATGGGATTGGCGTGATTGTTTTTGTTGTATGCTGATGATTTTGGATATTTTGGATTATTTTAGTGGAAATTGTTACGGAGACTTCAGGCTTTTCGAGCATTGCTATCCAGGTTGGCGCTCTTCAGACTTTGGTTTCTTCCGCTGGCCGCGTTTGCTGATGAATGTGAAGACCCAAATGCAACATCTTGGATACAGATGAAACTTCACTATGAACTCACTGAAAAGAGCGACGAAGGCTAGAGTTTCAGTTTGATGTACTGGTCTAAATATTCTGCACTTTGCTGCGTTTTTGACAAGTTGAGTCGTGGCAGTCATGTAACATGTGCATTTTATGTGCTCGGTTTCTCTCATCAATGTTGGACCAAAAGGTTACTATTGGGCGAAGCGTGGAGGCGATAGATTCACCAGCAGCTCTGTGAATTGGAGTGTGCCTGACATCTCTCAGACCCCCAGTTGGATTTGGCCAAACTTGGATCATGAGCAAGTGCGTCACAGTCCACTTATCGATGATCATTTGGACATCTATGTGACAACGACCACAAAGGTTCGGAAGTTTGACCAGCTGGGGAACTTGTTGTGGACTTGGCACCAGGGTGAGAAGATGGTCACAGCTCCAACTTTATACCGGGGCAAGATCTACTGTTTGGCCGGTTGTGGCAGTGACAAGATGCACATCTATGCTATCCACATGGAAAATGGTACAGTTGATTGGAACGTGACTATGTCTGGCAGATGTGGCCTTGAAGCCAATTCCCTCCTTGCCGTTAGAAGCACGCTGGTGATGCCCTTTGCAGATCCTTCAGATCCTGTCCTGCGTGTTGGTGGAGCCAATGGCCTCAGGGCTGTAAGCACGGGCAACGGAACTCACTTGTGGGATTTTCAGACTGATGACATCTTTTGGAATTTCGCCCCCTCCGCCATCGATGACAGCTCTCTGATTTTTTCAGCTAGTTGTGGTGCCGTTTATCGCCTCTCCTTGAGCACTGGGCAAGTCATTTGGAAGGTATCATCGCCACATCCAGACCCTTGGCCTTTTATGTGCGGCACGGGCGGAGGTGCCATGGGCCCCAATGGCATTTTTTATGCAGAGAGCAATGTGAACAAAAGCGCTAAAGCTGGGAGAGTGGCGGCCTATGATGCCAGCAATGGGCAAAAACTTTGGCAAAAGAATATGGATGAAGGATACGAAGGGATACAATATCCTGCTGTGGGCCGGTTGGGTCCTAATGGGAAGTTGGCCGTTGTCGTGGGGGTGGGCCAAAATACAGGCCTCCCGCCTTTGCTGAAGGGCGAAGCCACACAGAAATATTTGACTGATCCAGAGTTCAGAGCGGAAATGCAGGCGGGGTGAACTGGGTGAACAGCCGGTCTGGTGGGCCTTCCGATAGATCCAATAGTGGGTGACTGGCAGGGTGAGCCGCACTGCTGTAAATGATTCCTTTGGTAGTCTAATCTGGCACTGGAGTTACATTCACTGAAAACAGGTTATCACATAGACAAGAGCCTTATAAACAATTGACGGTTTGCCTTCTGTTTCACTTCTATGGTGACGGGTATTTGGGACTTTTTTGTGCATTGATGTGCGTTTTGGTCCTTGGAGCCGCCTATGCATCAGGTGCCACATTTCAACAACCGGGTGATGGCACTTGATGCTGCAACTGGTGAGACCCTGTGGCAATACGATGAGCCGGTCCTTAGTCTGTCCAGCTGGCCCTCTGACAATCATTGGAACAAGATGATCTCATTCTAAATAGAATTTCCTGCTGAACCATGATTGCCAGAGGGACACAGTGTAAACGTTTGATTGTTTTCTTGTTGGCAGAGCGACCTTGACTTGTTTTCTTGGTTTGTCTTCACTATATAGGTGCAAAAGGTTTAGATTGAAGAGTTGAAAAACAAAGCAGCACACAGTGTTTGCTTTCCACATTGTTGCATTTTTTCACCTAGGTTTGGGATCACTTTGGTGCTGCTGGAGACGAGGAGAGAGCTTTTTTTGAGCCCGGGGCAATCAGCAGCATTGATGGTATGATTTGCCTCCCCGATGCGCAGGGTATTCCAGTGCCTTGCCAAAGCCTTGAAGCAGCCACAGCCGGCATATTTGTTTTCATGTGTTAGACCACATACGACAGACCTTGGGGAGTGCCACGGCAATAGATACTACCGATTCAGTTGTGCCAGTGTCAGCTTCGAGCCTGTCCTGACCACCTGCTATAGTAGCTAATTACTGTACTAGGTTCCGCTGCTGCCAAGATTCCAGGCCTGGTACATTGACTTTGGCCAGGTACAGAATAGCACAGATAGGAGTTTCAAACCAAACTGGTGGTAAGGGATTGCCATGGCTCTTGGTGGCCAAGGTAGAAATTCAGGTCCGGCCATCAGAAGGTTGCAGGAGGGTGCAGGGTCATGGCAGGTTCATGCTGGATGAGTGCCTGCCTGCCACTGCGGTCATCATGATCATCATCATCATCATGCCCTCATCATCGTCCCATATCGTGTCATCTCTTCGTCTCTTCGTGTCTCCTTTGGTTGGATGTTGTCGAAGTGATCCGTTCCCACTTCCCACTAGCATTTTTTTGCATTCTGATGCATTTGTATTTCTGAATTTCTAGCCTGTCCTGCTTGTTCTCGAAGCTATTACCTAACCATCCAAGCAAGTCTGAGTCACTAAGGGATGTGAGCCACCTTTGTTTCTCAATTGGCCCAAAGTCACCAGGTGATCAACCAATTCGACGGCACAGTTTTCTTTTCCAGCTCTCACAGCGGGAACCTCACGGCGATCAGAGACTCCAACAATGATGGCATCATCGATGCGAGCGAGGTGAAGAATTTTGCGCCAGGCATTGCGTTTTTGAACTCGCCTTCGATGGCTCCAGGACTACTGGTAGCAGCCCCATGTTGGGGACCTGTGTATACTTTTAAGCAGACAGCGGCGACAGCGGACGTAAGTTCTGCTTGAGCTTCATTCTGGTCATTTCGTTTAATTACAGTATGTAGCATGTGGGCACAGAAGTGCGGCGGTGGAACGCTCTGGCCCACGTGGCAGAAAAATGGGGAGCCACTGTATGGCGCAATGCTGAACATGTTGAAACCTTCCAGATGCGTGATTGTTCGATGTGATCTGCCTGCACAGCTTTCAGTTTCATGCAGTCATTCCAGCATCACTGCAGCGCAGGGCGTCTCTTGTTTCATCACGTTTTTATGCGTTTTTTTAAATGTTTTTTTGAGAGCCGGAAGACTTTTGGAGCTGGAAGACAGGATTCAATAGACAGGGCAAACAGTACTCAGTACTCCTTGCTGATGTTTTGGCTGATGGCATCTACTGAGGTTGGTGATATTCGTGCTGGACGCACTACCATTTTAGGCCCTGAGGGTGGCTGAGGGGCCACCAACCGTCTAGGACTTACGAGCGCATGGCGCACGCTAGCGGAAATTGTTTTCAAGACCTCCACTGGCATTAACATGTCAGATCTTGAATTACCGTGCAAGATTTGAAACTATTTAGGAACCTCCATGGGCTGCTTAGTCTGAGCCTTGTGGACTCGCAGACAACTCTCGTGGATACGGATACTGCATCATACTGCAACTGCTCAGATATGATCAGATACCGTCAGATGATGTCAGATCTGTCAGATACCTATTTGCTGAAGAGCCTGGACACATTTGATTTCGATGCCTTGGACAATGAACGCCTGGCACTCGTCCCTTGTGAAGGCCCGGTGCAACGGTGCACCCTCCAATCTGGTAAAGCAGCCCGAGAGAACGTCAAACCATTGCGGTTAACCGCTGACATGTCGATTGGTAGATCAGGATCAGGCGAAACTTTAGACTTATTGAGCATTCAGCTGTAATGGAGGGGTATATCCGGATATATCCGGTATATCATATCTGACAAGTCTTGCAAGACCAACGGAAACAATAAATGCCAGTGCATTGCATGACCAGGCAGACTTTGTGTATGGGCTGTGGATGCCAGTGATTGCATAGACCGAAGATGTCGTGAGCTCCCCGGCAGAAAGGTGTTGCCACCTGCTTGGTGTTGTATTGGAACTTTGCCCGGATGCGCAAGCAAAGGTGCTGTTATTGAAGTCCCCATCATACTAATTGAGCACCTTTGCATGCCTTGCAGCGTTTCCATATTTCAATACCGTTTTCATAAGTGAAACATACGTGTATACACCTTCTGTGCATTTTCCAGGGCCGAAGGTTTCTGTCTGTGCTTTGCCCAAAGCTGCCTGCTGACCCAGGAACCACGAAAAGAGTGGACAAAACTTAAACTACAAGCTTCATATTGCAACTTGGCAATTCCATGCAAATTCTGTGAAAGCTCTGGGTCCAAATTGTGGTCATCCAAATGGCTTTTACCATTTTTTTTTTGCAGTGTCACTGCGTCTGATCTTACCGGTGTTCCTATTTTCAGGTGGTGGTATCGCAAAGGATTTCATTCCAGAGAGATATAAAAATTGATATGTATTGTCAAAGGAAGTTGGGAAGCAATACTTCCGAGTTACGAATGACTTTTACTTGATGCAATTGACTATGATGAAGGGTGGTAGATCACAGAACAATACATAATCTAACAATACAAAACAAAAGAATAAGAAGCTATGACACAGGGTGGTGACGAAGGGATGTGGTTACGATGGGAAGTGGTGAGGAAGGGAAGTGGTGATGAAGGGGAGTGGCGAGGAAGGGAGGTGGTGACGATGGGAAGTGGTGAGGAAGGGAAGTGGGGTGACGAAGGGAAGTGGTGATGAAGGGGAGTGGTGAGGAAGGGAGGTGGTGACGATGGGAAGTGGTGAGGAACGGAAGTGGTGAGGAAGGGAAGTGGTGACGAAGGGAAGTGGTGATGAAGGGGAGTGGTGAGGAAGGGAGGTGGTGACGATGGGAAGTGGTGAGGAACGGAAGTGGTGAGGAAGGGAATTGGTGATGGCGGGAAGTGGTGACGAAGGGAAGTGGTGAGGAAGGGAAGTGGTGACGATGCGAAGTGGTGACGAAGGGACGTGGTGAGGAAGGGAAGTGGTGACGAAGGGAAGTGGAGAGGAAGGGAAGTGGTGACGATGCGAAGTGGTGACGAAGGGACGTGGTGAGGAAGGGAAGTGGTGATGAAGGGAAGTGGTGATGAAGGGGAGTGGTGAGGAAGGGAGGTGGGGACGTGGGAGATGCGCCTGAAGCTGTGGAGATCGCATTGCTGCATGAATGTTGCATGGGCTATGTTTTGGGGAGGAAGCCGGGGCACGAAACCTTGTGTTTTTCCGTGTAAAGTGGCTGCAGCCGGCGATGAAAGGTACCTCGTCTGTGCGACGGGTGCGGCTGCGGTCGTTTTGTGCGCGAATTGTTCCTCCTATGTGTTTTGCAACGAGTGGTTGTGTCTGTGTGCGTAGTTCTATGCGGTTCTTGAATCCCTGGTTGCAGATTGCATTGGAATGGCTGCTTCACTGTCGTCATTTGATGTTGCCACGTGCGTAGATAGGTGCGGGTTTGCCACGGGATGCTGCGAAACGCAATGTAATGGCTGCATGAATGTTGCATGGGCTATGTTTTGGGGAGGAAGCCGGAGCACGAAACCGCGCGTTTTTCCGTGTAAAGTGGCTGCAGCCGACGATGAAAGGTACCTTGTCTGTGCGACGGGTGCGGCTGCGGTCGTTTTGTGCGCGAATTGTTCCTCCTATGTGTTTTGAAACGAGTGGTTGTGTCTGTGTGCGTAGTTCTATGTGGTTCTTGAATCTCTGGTTGCAGATTGCATTGGAATGGCTGCTTCATTGTCGTCATTTGATGTTGCCACGTGCGTAGATAGGTGCGGGTTTGCCACGGGATGCTGTGAAACGCATTGTAATGGCTGCATGAATGTTGCATGGGCTATGTTTTGGGGAGGAAGCCGGAGCACGAAACCGTGTGTTTTTCCGTGTTAAGTGGCTGCAGCCGACGATGAAAGGTACCTTGTCTGTGCGACGGGTGCGGCTGCGGTCGTTTTGTGCGCGAATTGTTCCTCCTTTGTTTTCGATGTCAGGCGAAATTTAGGTTGAAGCTGATTCTTTACTGGTCGTTTTGATTCTCAAGTCCTCTTGAGAGGTTTTGTTAGCTAATGCCCTGTGCCATTTGCGGACGCGTGTCGTTTGGAGAAAACCGCCTCTGCTCCGGTTGTGTTGGGGTCCAGGCCATTCAGGAGGAACTAAAGCTCCACCCATTGAGTGATTGGCACGAACTGCTGACTTCCAGGTTAATCAAAGATCTAGCCAGGACCTTGTGCGCACTGAGGAGAGGAGTCCTTCAGTCCTTGCACGAAGAGGAACGTAGTGTAGAGACCGAGGTTAGGAGGTGTGAGGAAGGCAAAGGTGTCAGGAGAGGAGACGAAGCTGGGCGGAGAAGCGAAAGGGCCCCAGAGGAGACAGTTGGCGTGAGAGGAGCTAGGAGCACAGGCAGAGGCGGTGAAAGGTTTTTGAGAACAGAAGAAACAGGGCGCACAGAAGGTAGAGACAGAGAGAGATCCAGGTTGAGGAGGCCAGACCAAGGTTCACCCTACTCAGGATCAAGTGGAGGCAGGGGACCACGAGGCTTCAAAGGGAAGTGATGCTTCGTGACGAAGGTTACGAGCCAAGTGAAGTTCCAAGTGAATGGGAAGGTGAGTTCTCTTTGGAACAGCCAGAAAGATGGAAAAAGTTGAAGCCCAAACGCGGGCAGGTCATCCAGGTGGTTCTAGGAGACTTGTTGAGCCCAGGGGACGCTCACCCAGTTTGGTTGTTCGTGATGAATACCGAGGTGCTCCCAGATGGAGGTCTGAAAGTAGAAGTAGAGAGCTTAGGAGGAAGCGAGTCAAGAGTCTCCAGAAAAGTGACCTTGGATTTGAAGAACAACGCTACGGTGCACATTTGCCCCGCTCCAGGATGCGAAGGGGGAGAGTATGCTTATCACCTGAAGCACCTTACCATGATGCATGGTCAAGAAATCGATCCCCAGAACCTGGGAAGCACCGGTGTGAAAAAATGGGTGAAACTCATGGAGGAGGTTTGTGGCATAAACATGGAGGAAGAGATGGACAAACTGATAGCAGAAACCCAGCTAGCAGGGCCAGAAAACACCGAACACCCAGCTCCCGAAGTGGAGAGAGATGTTCGCAAAATGAAAGAACGCGAGCGCGAGAAACCTCCAGATACACACAAGCAACGCCGGGACCACTTGAAAGAGAGGTTGACCCGCCTCAAAGCCTTGCACTTCGGAGGAGCTATGAACAGAGGAGCAGGAGGAGAACCGTCAGCTGCTCGAGAAGAGGGCAGAGACAAGACAGACGCGAAGAGAGATCGCGAAGACAGAGAGGAAGATGCCAGGAAGATATTGGAGCTGGCGAGAAAAGAGACAAAGAGGCGAAAGACGCCGGACTTAGAGGAGAAGATGGAGAGAGGAGGCCTAGGAGCAAAGCTTTTGGCCAGAGCCGTGGAGAAGCTTGCCTCAAGGAGAGAAACTTCAAAGAAGAGAAAGAAGAGAGACAGGAAAGAGGACCGAGTGGTCACCTTGCTGAAACAAGTTCTCGTTGGCAAGAAGGAAAAGGACAAGAAGAGAAAGAAGAGAAAAGGAAGGAAGGGGACCAAGGGTCGCAGTGGCGGAGGATCAGGAGGGACGAGCCCAGGGAGCTCGTCAGAAGGAAGCCAGGAGAGCTCAGAGGAGGAGGATTTGGAGAGCAAATCGAAAAGCGACACCGAAGAGGAGAAATACAAAGCACCGCTGAAGAAAAGATCAGAGAAAACACCAGGCTCCGTTATGAAGTTGCTGATAGAGAGGATCGAGGGAAGCCTAGCAGAGATACAGCCTTCAGGAACTTCCTCAGACCGAGTGGTGTTGGAGGGCCCCAAGCTCATCGGATATTACAACCTAGTCTTGAGGACAAAACACAGAACTCAGTTGAGGGAGATGCGCGAGCTGTACCTCATGGCGAACATCATCGACATGGTGAGGTCAGGAGAGGTGCTGAAAGCCATGGACATGGCAGCAGCTCGCTTCTTCTCACTAGAACAGGCGTTGCAAGATGGAGGTTGGGAAGTGGCAAGGCACTTGGAGATAGCAGTCCCAGAGGAATCTTCGATAACAGGACCTGCCATGGCCCTAGAGGCAATGAAGTATGGCAAGATGATCGAAAAAGCCAGAGGAGGAGGAGGCAGCACTATGTACAACAGCCGAGGAAAAGGCAAAGGCCAGTGGGGGAGTTGGACAAATTTTTCTGCAGGAGGAGAGAAAGGAGAGAAAGGAGAGAAGGGTCAGAAAGACCAGAAAGGAGGAGGAAAGAAAGGAAAGGGAAAGAACAGACCAGGCTGGTACGACCAAAGTTATCGAAGAGGCTGGGATTCTCAGGGGCAGAAACCGAAAGAAAGAGAGGAGGAGAAGACCAAGAAAGAGTGAGAAACAGAGGTTTCTATGATGGCAAGGCAGAGGGCCGTTTTGCCAAGATTAGAAAGAAAGAAAGAGACGAACGCACAGAGGATGAGGGAGCAGGTGTCACAGGTAAGACCGGGCAAGGCATGCCGGGTGCTGTGAAAACAAAGGATGTTGAGACTGACTGTCTCGATCCTATTCTGGCCCAAAGTCGCAGCGAGCCTTCAGTAGGCCTGCCATTTGAAATGGGCATGAACGACCGCCTTTTTCCAATTGAGGATCATTTTTCGCAGCCTCTACCTGACATGGTGCTGGAAAGTTGCCAAAGCCTTAAGTCCCTGGGCTTAGCTCTGGCTTGGAGCCTCCTGAAGGGAGGTTTTCGAGATGGACTGGAGAAAAGCTTTCAGATGATGTGGGGTGAGGATCATTTAGACTGGTTCGCACGCCGCCAACGACGGCAACTCTACCCGTACCCTGACCTGTGGCGAGATCTGCGCAAAAGGTTAGCTGTTTCGCCAAGGGGTTTTTGGGCGGCCCATAAGGGTTGGAGCGATTCTGACATTGTGGACTGCTGGCTGTTTTGCACCATTGTTTTTACTCAACAATTGTGGAAACGTGGGATGTGTTTCAAAGGCACCAGGCCTAACATTTTGCAAAAAGAGTGTTTGAAAGAATTAACAGACAGGATAGGAGTCATTTTGGCTCACGACTGTTGCATTAATTATGGAGTAGCTGAGATCAAACGAGATTTGGATGGAAAAGATGTTTCATACACCGGAGAAGAGGTGGCCAGGATGCAGAAGCTATCTGTGCGTCGGATGTTGCCGGCTTTGCCCCCACAAGGTCATGGGGGATCAATTTCAGCAGTTGATTGGGTTTCATCTTCTACCAGGTCGTTGTTAGAGAACCCCGAAGCTTCATTAATTGAGGATGATGGACGCGAGTTACCTTGCTTACAGGGGAAGGTGCACATTGAGAAGGGAGAAGAACTAGCAGTGGCTCAGACTTTGGTTTCTAGGAACGTATGTGTTTGGATTGATGATGATGACGTTATGACTTTCCGACAACAGAAAGTATATAATGGATTGTTTGGGGTGGAAAAGGCTACAACCATTGAGTCTGGGGAAACAACCTTACGTTGCATTATGAATTTGGTGCCGTCGAATTCACTTTTCAAAATTTTAGAAGGGGGAGTTCGGAGGTTGCCACACATCACACAGTGGTTGTCAGTTTACATTGGTGAGGAAGAGGAGTTGGAGATGCATCAAAGTGATATTACTGCTGCATTTTACCTGTTTCAACTACCCAGTTGCTGGAGGAGATGTTTAGCATTTAACATCCGAGTAAGAGGATCTGAGCTTGGCCCCAACTACACACCCGAAAAACTCTATACACTTGCTTCAAATGTTTTACCCATGGGATGGAGCAGCGCGGTTGGCGTAATGCAAGAACTTTCGGAGCGGATTTTGCACACTGGGGGGTTGAGCAGCGCGCAACAGATTCTGAAGACCAAATCTTTACCAGCTTATATAACTGACGCCGTTAAAAAGGGAGATTCCCAAAAACGGGCCTGGTGGCACATCTATTTGGACAATTTCGCATCCGCAGAGCGTGTTCCAGTAGGAGAGTTTGGAAGTGAGGCTCAGAGGCTGCACAATGAGGCTGAGGAGATTTGGAAAGAGGCTGGAATTCTTTCCAGCGAAAAGAAAAGGGTTGATGCCGCCAAGAATATCATTGAGCTAGGGGCGATGATTGAGGGTCAGCATCGCTGGATAGGGGGTGCGCCTGAGCGACTTCTTCGTGTAGCAAAACTTAGCCTTTGGGTGTGCAACAAGAAACGTGTTAGCATCAAACTCTTGCAAATTATTATGGGACGCTGGGTTCACCTACTGCAGTACCGTCGCCCTGCTATGGGTCATTTTGAAGGCGCTTGGGAGCTGCTGCGGGGGTGGAATCGTCAGTCGCTGCTCAAAGCACGTGTGGAACTGTTGGGTATGTGCTTGGGGGTGATGCTGTTGCATACAAATTTGGGGGCTGCATACAACAGGGTAGTGAGTTGCAGCGATGCTAGTGGAACGGGGGGTGCTGTGGCGTTCAGTGAGGGGTTGACAGCGGCAGGCAAGGAGTATGTAGCTTATGAGGACAACACTGAAAACCATGGCGCAACTATCCCCGTACTCGCTATTTCTCTTTTCGACGGTATAGGAGGCTGCATGAGGAGCTACAACTTAGCAGGGTGCAAACCGCGGTATGTAGCAGTAGAAATTCACAAGCCGGCTATCAGGGTTGTACAGCGACGATGGCCTTGGGTTACCTGTTTTGGCGACGTTCGGGCAATCGACACAAAATGTATACAAGAATGGCTGCAGCAAACTGGTGAGGTCGATGAAATTCATTTATGGGGTGGTTTTCCTTGCAAAGATGTTTCAGGTGCAAAAACAGGTCGATCAAATCTGCACGGTGAGCATTCTGGTTTGTTTTATCACTTGCTTCGCGTACGGCAACTCTGCATTCAGCTTCTTGGGACACACCGCGTGCGTCTTTTTGCTGAAAACGTGTGCTCTATGGACACCACAGTGCGAGATGAGATTAGCCAGGAACTGGGAATGGAACCCTACCGTGTAGATGCTGACCACATGGTACCCCTCGCGCGCCCCCGTTTTCTGTGGACAGACATACGCATATCAGAGGGTTTTGGAGTGGTTCTGGAGAAAAAAGTTGGTTACACGCAAGTCTGGATTGAAAGCGCCTGGCCTTGGCCTGAGCAATGGGTTGAGGAACAATGGGAGGCTATGGAAGCTGACGTGACTTATCCAACATGCATGCGGTCAATACCCCGTGAAGTACCACCCCCAAAACCTGTAGGCTTTGCAAGATGCCAGCAACACGAGCTGGCACGGTGGCGGGAGGATAGCTTTCGTTTCCCCCCCTACCACTACAAAGATTGTTACATGTTTGCGCACAAAGAGACTAGAAGAATGAGATACATGTCAGCAAGCGAGCGCGAGATTCTGATGGGTTATGGGGCCGCACACACAGAACCAGCAATGTCAGCTTCCAATGCGAAGCAAGCAAAACAGGGGTATGAGGACGAGAGATTGAGCCTTATAGGTGACAGTTTCCCTGCCAATGTGTTTTCAGTGGTAGTCGCTTCAGCAGTGCAAAGATGGGTGCCCCGACAGCATGCTCAGCACTACATGAGGAGACTCGGCCTCGCTCCTGGGGCATGTACACATGTGACATATGAGGCGCCAATGACTCGAAGGCTGACTTTTGGCTCTGTAGCGACGCAGGAAAGGACAGACAAGGAGGAAGAGGCACGAGCAGTAAGTTTATTTGGAAGCAAAGTCAACCACACAGGATCTGATGTCCGAGTTTGCACAGGAGAACTCGCAAACCCACGGTTATTCCCAAGACAAGCAATTTGGGCAGCATTGTGGAAATGGCGTTTGATGTTTCAGACACGCTGGAAATCACCTGAGCATATAAATCAGCTAGAATTGCGAGCCATACTTCTCAGTCTAGAATCTAGGTTGCGCCATCATGTTTTTGTAGGGCAGCGCTGCCTGCACCTGTCAGATTCCTTTGTGTGTGTTTCTGTAATATCGAAAGGACGGTCCTCATCCAAAGGGTTACAACTCGTTCTCCGAAAAATAGGGTCTTTGACACTCACAGCAGGAGCCTACCTCCTTTGCGGCCATGTAGACTCCATGGAAAATCCAACTGATGAAGCGTCCAGACAATGAAACGCAAAAACCTAAGTAAATCTGATCGAAAAATAGCTCGTGAGGGAAAAACCTTGTCATCGCTTGCGCTTCGACCTCAGACTCATGAGCGATACATGAATGGTGTGCTGTGGATCCTACCCACATTGGAGAAAGATCCGCAAAACATACCTGAAGTGGTAGCTGACTTTGTGGAGCAAGCATATGAGGATGGCGAGAGTTTGGGGCATGTCAGTGATATGCTATGCGGGATTCACCACCACATGCCGTGGCTCAAGGGACAACTGAACAATGCTTGGCGGTTATTCCGCATTTGGAAACGAAATGAGACTGTGGATCAAGCTACACCATTCCCACCTCAAGTTGTACATGCAATGATTTTCCGAAGTTTGGAATTAGGAAATTTAGCCATGAGTGCTTTGCTGGCTGCAGGATTTTATGGGCTCCTCCGCACTGGTGAAATTTTGAAATTGAATCGTAGCGATGTGGCATGTGACAAAACATCCCTGGTATTGAACTTGGGATATACAAAGACCGGTTTTAGACAAGGGGTTGAAGAAACCGTTGTCATCAGGCATCCTCGGTGTTTACTGATTTGGAAAACATTCTTAGATGTCATTGGCCCGCACTCTTCAATGCTCTGGCCTTTCAGTGGTTCCTATTTTCGTGCAGAATTTGATGCTTTGCTACAATTTTTTGGGCTCTCCAACTATGGGTTTAGACCATACAGTTTACGCCGTGGAGGCGCCACGGCAATGTTTCGGGCTGATGGATTACTAGAAAAAGTTTTGATTATGGGAAGATGGAAAACGCATACAGCAGCAACCAACTATATACACCAAGGCATGGCAACTCTGGCCAAGATGCGGTTCAATAAGTCTTCTGCTGATTTGATCTATGACTATGCCAAAAAGTTCTCAGCCAGATGATGTTGTGGTATTTTTTTTTTCTTTCTTTCGCCCCACGGTGTGGGTCAGACTCGTGTCCGAGGGTGCGTGGAAAGGTGAAGAAGAAGAGTTTTCAATGGTTGTTTACAGAAGAGACGCGATTTTAGCGTGGCAGTTTTGCAGTTTTTCTGTCGCGGTTCAACTTTTGACACTGAAAGAAGGATTTTGCTTGGCCTGCCACATGGCCATGTGTGTGTGATTTGAAAGCTTGCATTCCCTCTTGCCATATAGAGGGCGCTTGTGTGACAGTGTGTTTGAAGATATTTGGTGATGTGATTTGAAAGATTTGCATTCCCTCTTGCCATATAGAGGGCATTTGCGTGGCAGTGTGTTTGAAAATATCTGGCGAAGTCCGGAAGAGAGATGAATCCAGTAGCATGCGAAGGCATGCTCAAATCAAACTTTGCTGCGAACCAGTAAAAAGAGAGCAGGCTGAGACCTTTGTTTTCGATGTCAGGCGAAATTTAGGTTGAAGCTGATTCTTTACTGGTCGTTTTGATTCTCAAGTCCTCTTGAGAGGCCCAACCCGGCCACATCCCAAGGTGAAGAAGAAGAGTTTTCAATGGTTGTTTACAGAAGAGACGCGATTTTAGCGTGGCAGTTTTGCAGTTTTTCTGTCGCGGTTCAACTTTTGACACTGAAAGAAGGATTTTGCTTGGCCTGCCACATGGCCATGTGTGTGTGATTTGAAAGCTTGCATTCCCTCTTGCCATATAGAGGGCGCTTGTGTGACAGTGTGTTTGAAGATATTTGGTGATGTGATTTGAAAGATTTGCATTCCCTCTTGCCATATAGAGGGCATTTGCGTGGCAGCGTGTTTGAAAATATCTGGCGAAGTCCGGAAGAGAGATGAATCCAGTAGCATGCGAAGGCATGCTCAAATCAAACTTTGCTGCGAACCAGTAAAAAGAGAGCAGGCTGAGACCTATGTGTTTTGCAACGAGTGGTTGTGTCTGTGTGCGTAGTTCTATGCGGTTCTTGAATCTCTGGTTGCAGATTGCATTGGAATGGCTGCTTCATTGTCATCATTTGATGTTGCCACGTGCGTAGATAGATGCGGGTTTGCCACGGGATGCTGCGAAACGCATTGTAATGGCTGCATGAATGTTGCATGGGCTATGTTTTGGGGAGGAAGCCGGAGCACGAAACCGTGTGTTTTTCCGTGTAAAGTGGCTGCAGCCGACGATGAAAGGTACCTTGTCTGTGCGACCGGTGCGGCTGCGGTCGTTTTGTGCGCGAATTGTTCCTCCTATGTGTTTTGCAACGAGTGGTTGTGTCTGTGTGCGTAGTTCTATTCGGTTCTTGAATCTCTGGTTGCAGATTGCATTGGAATGGCTGCTTCATTGTCGTCATTTGATGTTGCCACGTGCGTAGATAGGTGCGGGTTTGCCACGGGATGCTGCGAAACGCATTGTAATGGCTGCATGAATGTTGCATGGGCTATGGTTTGGGGAGGAAGCCGGAGCACGAAACCGTGCGTTTTTCCGTGTAAAGTGGCTGCAGCCGACGATGAAAGGTACCTCGTCTGTGCGACGGGTGCGGCTGTGGTCGTTTTGTGCGCGAATTGTTCCTCCTATGTGTTTTGCAACGAGTGGTGTGTCTGTGTGCGTAGTTCTATGCGTTTCTTGAAGCTGTGGTGGCAGATCGCATTGTAGTGGCTGCGTGAAGGTTGCTCGGTGCCGCGGCTGCATGCGTAATACTATTGTCTTTTGCAGCTGAAGATCGTAAATCGTATTGGAGTGGCTGCATCCAGGCTGCGACAATGATTTGTCAGCAAATTCTCGCAATTTTCACAGTAGCAATTTTCCTTTTAAACATCCTTTTCAAAAATGCTTCATTTTTTTTTCTGCTTTGGCGTTGAGATCCGCTTTTGGAGCTGCAATATCCGATACTGTTGCGCGTAGTTCTATTGTGTTTTGCAACTCAGTGCCTGCAGATCGCATTGTAGTGGCTGCGTCAAGGTTGCTCGGTGCCGCGGCTGCATGCGTAATACTATTGTCTTTTGCAGCTGAACATCGTAAATCGTATTGGAGTGGCTGCATCTAGGCTGCGACAGTGATTTGTCAGCAAATTTTCGCAATTTTCACAATAGTAATTTTCCTTTTATCCTTTTAAAAAGTGCTTCAAAATTGTCTTTTTCCTGCTTTGGCGTCGAGATCCGGTTTTGGAGCTGCTATTGCCGACACCGTTGCGCGTAGTTCTTTTGTGCTTTGCAGTTCAGTCTCTGCAGATCGCATTGTAATGGCTGCGTTAAGGTTGCTTGGTCACAGTAGTACTGGGAAGTAGTTTGTGCAAGCTTTGTAGTACACAGTAGTACTGGGAAGTGCTCTGTGCAAGCTTTGCAGTACAAAGTAGTACTGGGAAGTGTTTTGTGCAAGCTTTGTAGTACAAAGTAGTACTGGAACGTGTTTTGTGCAAGCTTTGTAGTACAAAGTAGTACTGGGAAGTTGTTTGTGCAAGCTTTGTAGTACACAGTAGTACTGGGAAGTGCTTTGTGCAAGCTTTGTAGTACAAAGTAGTACTGGGAAGTGCTTTGTGCAAGCTTTGTAGTACAAAGTCGTACTGGGAAGTAGTTTGTGCAAGCTTTGTAGTACACAGTAGTACTGGGAAGTGCTTTGTGCAAGCTTTGTAGTACAAAGTAATACTGGGAAGTGCTTTGTGCAAGCTTTGTAGTACACAGTAGTACTGGAAAGTGCTTTATGCAAGCTTTGTAGTACAAAGTAGTACTGGGAAGTGCTTTGTGCAAGCTGTGCACCACAAAGTAGTACTGGGAAGTGTTTTGTGCAAGCTTTGTAGTACAAAGTAGTACTGGAATGTGTTTGGTGCATGCTTTGTAGTACAAAGTAGTACTGGGAAGTGCTTTGTGCAAGCTTTGTAGTACAAAGTAATACTGGGAAGTAGTTTGTGCAAGCTTTGTACTACAAAGTAGTACTGGGAAGTGAAGTGTGCAAGCTTTATAGTACAAAGTAGTACTGGGAAGTGCTTTGTGCAAGCTTTGTAGTACAAAGTAGTACTGGGAAGTGCTTTGTGCAAGCTTTGTAGTACACAGTAGTACTGGGAAGTAGTTTGTGCAAGCTTTGTAGAACAAAGTAGTACTGGAACGCGTTTTGTGCAAGCATTGTAGTACAAAGTAGTACTGGGAAGTAGTTTGTGCAAGCTTTGTAGTACAAAGTAGTACTGGGAAGTAGTTTGTGCAAGCTTTGTAGTACACAGTAGTACTGGGAAGTGCTTTGTGCAAGCTTTGTAGTACACAGTAGTACTGGGAAGTGCTTTGTGCAAGCTTTGTAGTACACAGTAGTACTGGGAAGTGCTTTATGCAAGCTTTGTAGTACAAAGTAGTACTGGGAAGTGCTTTGTGCAATTTGTGCACCACAAAGTAGTACTGGGAAGTGTTTTGTGCAAGCTTTGTAGTACAAAGTAGTACTGGGAAGTTGTTTTTGCAAGCTTTTGTAGTAGACATCAGTACTGGGAAGTACTTGAGAAGAACTTAGCTGACATTTGGGAAGACATGGAACGAGATGAGAAGAGCTCAGATGAGATGAGTTGAGATGAAATGCAAGTACCGGGGAAAGTGTTTGCATTGTACCGGGGTCGCGCGCAGGTCATGTTCTTGGACAGCAACACTGCAACAGCTTCGCACAAAGCACGCACGCACGGGCCTGGCTGACGCACGGCGCGCGCAAGTTCCTTCGTAGTAGTACTAGGAAGTGATTCATGAAAGCTTGATGACATATGAGAAGAGATGAGATGAAGTGTGGAGTGTGAAGAGTGCAGTGTGAAGTGTGGGGCGTGAAGAGTGCAGTGTGAAGTGTGGAGTGTGAAGAAAGCAATGAGAAGTGAGAAGTGTGAAGTGTGGACTGTGAAGTGTGAAGTGTGAAGTGTGGAGTGTGAAGTGTGAAGTGTGGATTGGGAAGAGTGCAGTGTGAAGTGAGAAGTGTGGAGTGTGAAGTGTGAAGTGTGCAGTGTGGAGTGTGAAGAGTGCAGTGAGAAGTGTGAAGGGCGAAGTGGAGCTTCAAATGTGACATGTGAAACAGGACACCACTTTCGCAGGGTGCACGCACGCACGGGCTTGGCTGGCGCACGGCGCATGCAAGTTCTATAGATGAGAATGGTCTTATATATATATAATATATATATATTATATATATGGGAGCCGTCCGTAAAAGCATATAACAAATTTATGAATTGATGCGTTTACTCTGCTTTGCGCGATTGCCAAAACCTGCATCGCGATAGGCTGAGCGATTGGTTGGCGATTGGTTATACGGCTACGACTACGACTACGACTACGACTACGACTACAAATACTACTACTACTACTACTGCTACTATACTACTATACTACTACTACTGCTGCTGCTGCTGCTACTACTACTACTACTACTCCTGATACTACTCCTACTACTACTACTACTCCTGATACTACTCCTACTCCTACTACTACTACTACTCCTACTACTACTCCTGCTACTCCTACTACTACTACTACTCCTACTACTGCTACTACTACTACTACTCCTGCTACTACTACTACTACTCCTACTACTACTCCTACTCCTACTCTTACTCCTACTCCTACTCTTACTCCATCTTACTCCTACTTCTACTGCTATTACTGTGAGTTTTCCGGACCGTTTCCGGACCGCGCAATTTTCTTTTCTTCTCAAATATGAAAACGAATGCGTTCACGCATGGATCCTTACTCTCATTACTAGATTTGCTACTACTCTTAGTACTACCACCACACCCGCTGCTACTGCACCACCACTACCACTAGTACACCTAGGAATTTCTGCCTTTGCTTTTAAATCCAATTGACACGAGTCCCGCTGAAGGGTCAGAAACCAGTCAGAAACCAGTCAGAAACCCGTCAGAAACCGGCCAAACGCAACCATCTGTTTCCCCCCTCCCTCCCTCTCTCTCTCTCTCTCTCTTTCTCTCTTTCCCTCCCTCTCCCTTTCTTCCCTTGCCCTGCTACTAGAACTCCTACTCCTATTCCTACTCCTACTCTTACCCCTACTACTACTACTGCTGCTACTACTACTACTGCTGCTACTACTACTACTACTCCTACTCTTACTCCTACTCTTACTCCTACTCCTACTCCTACTACTGGTATTACTGTGAGTTTTCCGGACCGTTTCCGGACCGCGCAATTTTCTTTTCTTCTCAAATATGAAAACGAATGCGTTCATGGGCGGATCCTTCTACTAGTGTTGCTACTACTCTCAGTATTACCACCAGCGCCGCTACCACTGCAATGCCGCTACCACTACTACACCGAAGAATTTTTGCCTTTGCTTTTCTCCACTTGACAAAAGTTACACGGAATGGTCAGAAATCAGTCAGAAACCAGTCAGAAACCGGGCAAACGCAACCTCTCTCTCTCTCTCTCTCTTGCCTATTCCCTCACCCTCCTACCAGAACTCCTACGCCTACTCCTATGCCAATTTCCACTACCACTACTGCTAATGCTAGTGCTACTGCTACTGCTAGTGCTGCTGGTACTACTGTGAGTTTTCCGGACCGTTTCCGGACCGCGCAAGCTTATTTTGCTCCCAAATTTGAAATCGAATGCGTTCACGCATGGATCCTTATTCTCATTACTAGACTTGCTACTACTCTTAGTACTACCACCACACCTGCTGCTACTGCACCACCACTACCACTAGTACACCTAGGAATTTCTGCCTTTGCTTTTAAATCCAATTGACACGAGTCCCGCTGAAGGGTCAGAAACCAGTCAGAAACCAGTCAGAAACCAGTCAGAAACCGGGCAAACGCAACCTCTCTCTCTCTCTCTCCCTTGCCTATTCCCTCACCCTCCTACCAGAACTCCTACGCCTACTCCTATGCCAATTTCCACTACCACTACTGCTACTGCTAGTGCTACTGCTACTGCTAGTGCTGCTGGTACTACTGTGAGTTTTCCGGACCGTTTCCGGACCGCGCAGGTTGAAATCGAATGCGTTCACGCATGGATCCTTACTCTCATTACTAGATTTGCTACTAATCTTAGTACTACCACCACACCCGCTGCTACTGCACCACCACTACCACTAGTACACCTAGGAATTTCTGCCTTTGCTTTTAAATCCAATTGACACGAGTCCCGCTGAAGGGTCAGAAACCAGTCAGAAACCAGTCAGAAACCCGTCAGAAACCGGCCAAACGCAACCATCTGTTTCCCCCCTCCCTCCCTCTCTCTCTTCTCTCTTTCTCTCTTTCCCTCCCTCTCCCTTTCTTCCCTTGCCCTGCTACTAGAACTCCTACTCCTATTCCTACTCCTACTCTTACCCCTACTACTACTACTACTGCTGCTGCTGCTGCTGCTGCTGCTGGTACTACTGTGAGTTTTCCGGACCGTTTCCGGACTGCGCAGGTTGAAATCGAATGCGTTCACGCATGGATCCTTACTCTCATTAATAGACTTGCTACTACTCTTAGTACTACCACCACACCCGCTGCTACTGCACCACCACTACCACTAGTACACCTAGGAATTTCTGCCTTTGCTTTTAAATCCCATTGACACGAGGCGGCAAACATGTTTCAAATTCAGCAGAAAAGCAATGATATTACAAAGAATTAGCATAAGATTTTTGTCGCGATTCATTATATAATACATAATTTATATTTTATGTATATGATCTGATCAACGAAGAACAAACCCTTCCGCGATTGCTCACTGTGGTACCGCGGTTGCTACGCGATTGGCTGAGCGATTGAGGGCTGTCCGGGAAAAGGTATTTTGGACAACCCCCATATATCTTTAAGGCAACTTCCGCCCCGCCTCGTGCGGATACTACTGGTACAAGTATATATATAATATATATATATATTATATTTTACATATACTATTATAATCAAACCAATCAAGATACTTGAGGAATCTTTTGAACCCGCTTGAAACTGCCCACCTTCTAAGCCGAGCTTAGGGGAGTGCTGCAGCTGGGTCAGAGCTTCATGAGCGAATGACAGATATTGCCACCCGCTACCCTGCACCTTGTCCGCATTATCAAGGTAGTGCATTGGTGATGTTGCAAGAACCAGCAAATTCATATGAACATTCAGGAGTCCTCTTGTTTTCCGCACATTGAATATCATTATTCAAAGTAACTGCAAAATCGGTGCCAACTCAACCCGAGTGCTGATTCACGGGCCTCTTGTGACCTTAGAATGGCATTAATTTACCGTACTTAATTACTTAATTAAAAACTACATCTTGTCATATCCCACTTCAGTGGGGTATCAATTCGATGATAACTTGCAAGTTTCTTTGGTTGCAAGTTTCTTTGGTTGCTAGTGTTGTTGTTTGTTGCTTGTTGTTTGTTTTTTGTTGTTTGCTTTTGCTTTTGCTTTTGCTGTGGTTGTTGTGGTGGTTGTGGTGGTTGTTTGTGGTGGTTGTGGTTGTTGTGGCTGTTGTGGTTGTTGTGGTTGTTGTGGTTGTCGTGGTTGTTGTGGTGGTTGTGGTTGTTGTGGTTGTTGTGGTTGTTGTGGTTGTTGTTGTTGTTGTTGTGGTTGGGGTGGGGCAGGGCAGTAACGTTCATATACTGTACTGTACATATGCCCCGCATTGCTCGCCAATGAAGCTCAT
>CAMXCT020002567.1:85000-90000 GCA_947184155.2 Cladocopium goreaui
ATCTATGTGTATCTATTTTGATCTATCTAGCAATCTATCTATCTATATCTAACTATCTCTATCTTTGCCTCCATCTATCTAGCTATGACTATGTCTCTATGTCTATATGTCTCTATGTCGCAATGTCTCTTTGCCGATAGCTATCTATCGATCTATCTATCTTTCCATTGCGTATTGACCCATCTTTCCATCCATCAATTTCCTATCTGTCCACGCCATGCACACTCCACCCACCAGTCGCCACACTCCGCACGCCAGATGCAAACTCGACATTCCACATGCCTACCTCCGCACTCTACACGCTCCATTAGACTGCAAACTCTACACTTCACACTGCAAACTCCACACCTCACATTGGGCACGAAACGCCCAACGTTGCATTTCACATCCAGCATACTGAACACTACAAATGAAAACCATACACTGCAAACATTACAGTCCACGCCATGCACACTCCACCCACCAGTCGCCACACCCCGCACGCCAGATGCAAACTCGACATTCCACATGCCTACCTCCGCACTCTACACACTCCAGAATCACACACACACAGAGAAAAAGTGCAAGATGGCGCAAGGTTCCAAACAAGTATGGGGAAGTAGGCCAAGAATAAAAAGGAACATGCCAAGGTTAAGAAAGAGTAGGTCAAGGTCAGAAAAAAGTGATCCAAGGTCAAAAAAAAGGGATCCAAGGTCAAAAAAAAGAGGTAAGGTCAAAAAAAAGTGATCCAAGGTCAAAAAAAAGACTTGCCCTATATAGGGCATTTGTAAAATTCTCACCGGATTTTCCGTTTCAAGAAAAAGATTATGTACTCGCTTCGGCATTGCGTATTCAATCTCCTTACAGGAAGATACGGGCCTTGATAGTAAAGAGTAAAGAAGAACATATTTGTTGTGCCTCATTGCGCGCTTGCCGTTGGAAAAGCAACAGGTGTACACATGAACGGGTGAATTTGGTGTAGGAATTGAGTCAGGCCTGGAAGATTTCTTACAACGGCAAACGTTGAATGTGTATACAACATTATACAACCTGCACAAGAACCTGCAAAAGATGCGCCTTGGAACAATGTCTGTCTTGGCACGCTTTACACATTTTCCAGGTGAACAGGTGCAGGATTCCTTCATGCTACTTCTCCAGTGACCTGCTTTGAAGCCCTTTTTGGACGTTCACGTGCTTAGGATCCTGAAGTTTTTAATGTGAGCTACGTGGAGTGCCATGGCTGCTATAGCAAGGGCTCGAAACACATGCTTTATATAATCTTTAGGTCATGGAGGCTCTTGACTATTGATATTGTGATATATTGTGAGACCTATGTATGGTCTTGGCATATGATGACTAACTAAAAAGGGCATGTATTGTCCAGGATCCAAACAGGCCCCGTGAAATCATGTGACCCGTCACAAAAACCGACAGCGAACATCGCCCCTTTTTGTCGAACAGACCCGCGCCGAGGCTCCGTGTCAGCAGCAAGTTGCTGCGACAGGATCCTTCTCTGGCGGCAGAAGTGGCTTTGCTGCGTCGACAAGCCGGAGGTCACGACAACATCCGCTTCCCAATGGAATCTTGGATCAGCTTGGATCTTACTTACACATCATCCAGTCGAAAGGCTGCAAGGCAGGGAATTAGATCATCAGTAACGGGCACAGCATCACAGTCAAAGCAGTTTGATTTTTTTTTTACAACTACTAGCTAGTGACTGTGATGCGGCCCCAATCCAAGCACCTGCCCAACATCCAAGATGGAATCTCAAAAGATGTGACAAATGGCATCAGCAACATGTGTGATTGTAGAATAAGTCCTTCGTTGTATGACAGCCCTAGCAGCTCATCCTGTTGGAGAAAAGATCCTGAGAAAGGAGAGAATTCCAAATTTGTGCCTGCATTCTGCAAGGATGCAGTGATTCGTGGCTTAGATGGCAATAGGGAAGGCGCACATCAAGTGTAAAGGCCACAAAAAACAGCACCATGCACCACGTAGAATCTAGAACGATCAAATATGCGCATATTTTGGCATTACAAAACTGTTGCGAAGTTGAGCAAAGTCAACCACCTTTGGTCAGTGAGAGCAACATAGAGAGTGCTCCGACTGGTGACTACTGCCTGCCCCGCCCATCCCAAGAACTAGCTTGCCAAATAGCTCAGGCTGCTTTGGCTGGACTTTTGACGCTGACATTCTTGATTCCTCCTTCCAGGTGAACTTGACACACAATGGAAAGTGTCGCGGCTGCAGTAGTGATAGTGCTGCTTCTAGTCGGTTCGCATCCGGCTCCGCACAAAGAGCCGGTTCGTTCGCACAAGTCCAATTCACATGCCATGGTGTGATGTTGTGCTTCCAATTCCGATGTCCTTTGGTGTTCGAAGCACATCTTGTTGGCGCCTTTGAGGTATCCGAAGATCACTACAAGCTGGGATGTGGAAGGCAGGCACATAAATGTGACAGAAGTGGTGCAACCGAAGCACGTGATCGTATAGGCGTTTGCGTGCTGTGCCGACTTAGATAGCCTCAGATGGATAGCACGTCCCAGCAAGATTCACAAGGGTTTCATCAGGGGAGGCAGGTGGATTTTGCATTGGCTGAAATTGGTTTTGGATTTTTGGCCTTGCTTGTGGCAGGAGTCCCTGGCATGTATGCTGCTGGCACGATCAGTCATAGCTTGGATTTTCGAAAGTCTGCTGGAGGTCGGGTTGGCCCGGGAGTGAGATAGATTGCGATGATTGGGTAACGTGGATTGGGGCTGATCGCGCATGTGCAATCCCCAGAGGCTTAGGTGTTGTTGCTGATCGATCTTTTGCCAAGTGCTGATCTAAAAGCCTAGTCACTAGTAATATGTAGCCTTGCCTGTTGATAGGTCTGGACGAGAATGCGGTTTTGACATGTACGATACGGTACCAAGTCCGTGCATGCGTGAGCTTCCGTGGTACTCATGCAAGTCATGAATTACAACATTTATTTGAAGGCAGACCGACCTTTGCAACGCCTGAAACGGCAGGTTTCATCCATGGTTTTCGCTACACGTAGGGGGCCTTGGCTGTTGCCGATGCTGCTCACTGTTGGAGAATGTTTGTCGAGTGTCTATTGCGTACAAATTGGCATGGGGAGCTTTCCAATTGAAAAGTGGCGACTGTAGATTAAAGATGAAAAAAGATGAAACAAGCTACTCAGCAGAATTGATGAATTCTGCATGTTTCTGCCTCGTCGAAGGTCAAGAGCCTTGTTTCGCTTACTGGAAGAAAGGCAGATAGGGCCGGAGCACATGCGTTCAGAGCCCAAATGCGGAAACTGCAGCGCTCGTCGGTGATTCATGACATACATTGAAATAGGCTCTACTGCAGGTGGAGGTAAATGCGAGACAAGGCCTCAGTCTTGAACCCTCCTACTTCTTCATTAAGAAATTCGAAACAACATTGTCTTGAAATAAATGCCATTCATATCCATTCATCATAATGATGAGATACAATGCGAGTTGTGCATCCCTTGACCAAGGGATCTTCGTGTGGCAGGAACTTTGGTACTGCCTGGCCTCAACAAAGTTGGAAGATCGCTCTGAGCTGTGGTGTGCCAGGCTGGGAGTGCGGCCTGTCGGCTGACAGCGGCTGAACAGAGGTTGTTGTCCAATGTTGTCCACCCGGCCCAGCTAACTTTTCTCGACTTATGATAGCTAGATATAGCATGATATAGCTAGGCTACTGCTAGGTCTGCTAGGTTATCCCTGGGACTGATGACCTGATGATGGGTGATGAATGATGATGAAAGGCACTCAAGGATGGAGTCACGAACCCATCGGCAGATCACTTCCTAAGTTGATGTAGTCTGGCTGCCAAACAGCCAGTTCGAGAATCTTGGAACATCTTAGAACATCATATCAAAGTATGCATTCAAGACATTTTAACACTGAGTAAACATGTGGTATGCCATACCTGCCATATCCTGCCATATCCTGCCATACCTGGTATGCCTTCATTATGTCTTCCATTGTCTTCCTATCTTCGGATTCTTCGGTTTATGCAGGTGCCATGGATGTCCATGACCGCCACGGCCCCCATGGCCCCAGTGTGTCGCCCAGCTGCATGGCTGGTGGCCTGACGGCCCCCATGGAGCCAGTGGTCGATCACTTGTTGGAGCGGATCAACAGCGCATCAGGACGCAGTGCAAAGTGCGCAGGTGGATGTTCAAAATGAATTCAAAATGATTGAAATGGTCCACTATGGTCCAAAATCACATTTCAGATGATCTTATATGATTTATATATATATATATATTTATGTTTTGATGCTATATGGCTATATAATATATGTAACTGTACATGACATATGTGATTCTTGACATGTCATTTTATGGATTCTGTGGCTGCCCGAGGATGGAATAGGTAGCGTATGCATATAAGATCATATCAGATGCTGCGATGATGTGGGGGTGTCGTATGGTGTGTGGGGAATCGTCATGGCACAAACGGGCAGTACGTGTATGTGTAGGTAGGTGTGTTTTTGTGTGCGTGTTTGCGTGTGCGAATCTAAGTGTTTGTTTGTGCTCTTGTCGAGATCCTCGAAATCTATACAGTGAACATTTGGTTCTACCCAGCCATCGTTCGCTCCAGGACCATATCAGATGTTTGAGTTCCTAGGATTGGAGCTGGCGGGCCGGCAGGTCTTGTCAGCAATGATACTGAGATATGCAAGCAGTTGCTTGCCTAAGCTCTTCACATTTTGTCCATCAGTCGTTGAAACATGTTCGCTGCAACCCTGACGTTGCGCCGCGTCTGACTTCAGGTGGCTATGAAGAAAAAGTTGATGTTATTACTCCAATCAACATATTGTTCATAGGGGGTGGCGAATTTTGATCCCTTATGCAGATAAAGTTGATGTTATTACCCCAACCAACATATTGTTCATAGAGAGTGGCGAATTTTGATCCCTCATGGAGATATAGTTGATGTTATTACTCCAATCAACATATTGTTTATAGGGGGTGGCTTATGCAGATAAAGTTGATGTTATTACCCC
>CAMXCT020002567.1:92500-95076 GCA_947184155.2 Cladocopium goreaui
AAACAATAGATAAATATATAAATCAATCAAGAGAGAGAGACAGAGAGAGAAAGAAAGAGAGAGAGAGAGAGAGAGAGATAATTCTATATACTCCATCCACAATTAATTACTCCATGTAATTTATCCCCTTCGCGGATTGTTTTACAAATCAGCCATGGACAGGTCCCCTTGCTGCACTTCCATGAGCGCTACAAGGAGAGCGAATCTAAATGAGTTGAGTGTCACTCAAAAAGACGGCATTTGTATCAAGATGTGGGAAGCGGTGAAAAACGGTGGAACGTTGTTTAGTTTGTAGCGGAAACCCTTTTCTTTCTCCACTCAGATGCACGAGCGACAATTTGCAGCTAGAACCGGCACCAATAGAAACAACATGAAACAACAGCCAACCCTTCAGGCGTCCTTTGGATTCCTTTAGGATCTTTGGGTTTCTTGAAAATCTGGAGGACACAGCTCGGCTCACGTGGGTCTTCCGCTACAATGACAACTTTCATGGACCCGCTGTTATGAGCCACTAGCTTACAATGGTTTACATGTGAAATCATGGGGGTTATCCGGGTCTTTCATGGTCTTTCTTCATCTCTGGGGATCTATTCAGAGGGGCTCTAATCAAGGGTTTCTATCATCTATGGATAAATTATTGTACTGTAATTTATTATGTTGTTTTTCTTTTTTGTTTATTTTTTTTTGGGACATTGGGACGAGATAATACCAACCCCATAGCAAAAAATACATTGTCATAAAATATCATAACATATATAAAACAAAAATATCCATTGCAAAACCATGGCCTCATGGCAGTGGGTGAATGTAATGGGCTCAAGCTCAATAGAAATGTGAGAATTAGCAGTGGCGAATCTGTGCCTTTCGATCAGGGGAAGAAACTTACGGATCTTCGTTAGATCACTGATTTCAAGATGCGGAACTGATTGGAATCCAACCTTGGGTAGGCAAGCGGAACACTTTGGATGCGGGTCCAGATGGTCAAGAAAATGCATTGCATGAGATGAATTAACACGACTTACTCTTCACGTAAGTACGTGAAGTAACCGAGCTTGTCCACAACCCATACGACAATCGAGTCAACAGAATCCTTCAGACATATTTCGGAGGAAGGCACTGGCCACTAAGATATGGGGCTTGCGCATCTTCCAGCATATCCGAAAACCAACTTTTGGTGGACGTATGGGTTTGGCCATTGTCTTGTCTGTTACTTGTTGCTGTCGTACAGGTTTGTAGAATCCCGTGCTAGAAACGCAGAAACGCGCCCCTGTCTGTCGAAGCGCCCAGAACCCTGCCAAATACACCTCTACGGATCAGGATTTTGATGATCTCAGGTTTCGGCCAGTTTTTTTTTGCTCGTTTCGGGTTCGGTTTTTGTCCTTTGGCGTTTAGCAAGTACGGCCATATGACCCAAAAAATTGGCTGGATGCGTCTCCAGGTTGTTGCAGTGCGCTCAGGATCAGACGTGCCATGAAAGACCCCACGCACCCAAACAATAAATCACGCACTCAAAAAATCAAAGTCAGTCAAGAAGTCAATTCAGTCAGCAATCGAAATTAGTGATTTGGCCAATCAACTTGTCAATCACCCCCAGCAAGAGCACAAACAAGCAATCAAACAAACAAGTGAGAAAGTGGGTAAACAATTGGGCAAACAAGCAAACAAACACAAGCACCATGATTTGGTTTGTTTCTTGATCCTTATTGATTCTTGTTGATAATCATTGCTCATTGATCCTGATCGATCATCCATATTGATTGGATCCGCATTGATTGATCCATTTCGATCCTCATCTCTATACTTCTTCTGATTCTGCGAATGCTTGGCCCCAGCTGTTTCGGAAGCAACCTATGAGGTCGAGATCGCGTCGGAGCAACTCGTGTAGAGGCGGCATCGGTGAATCCAATGTCCCATGCCAAACACATCCAAACACCATAACACTCCAGTGACTTGTAGTGTTGGAGGAAAACCTGGCAGCTGCTTCGCATTGCTTTTTTGCCAACCTGCTTTTGTTTTGCTTTTGCATGCTTTTGCCAAATGAGGGCAGAGTAGATAATCTGTTTTTGTTTGCCAGCGTTCACAGGAGGCGCACAACTCGAAGTTTCTACATCCACACCTTGCCTTCTTTCCTGCTCACAGTGCTACTCCTACGATGAGGCTGGTGCCCATACGCTTGCGGTTTCGTTTAATGGGGTTAGGTTCCAGTTGAAAAAAGGGGTCTGCCCCATTGCGGTTGCTCTATGTTGCTTTAGATTGCTGTGGACACGTTGTGCCAAAAAAAATCACAGATTCAGAGCTTGCGAAGCTTGAACAATCTTAACAACTTAAGCTATCTTGAGCTAATGAGAGGATATTTCTGCGAATATTTGCATAAGTTTGCACATGGAGCTTTCAGTTGAACATTGATAGCTGTGGCTCAGACTGTGGCTTCTTTTTCACTGCAGGCATTGGCTTGTGGAGGAGCATTCCGCATGCCTTGTGCAAGTGTTCAGATCAGGTCTGGGGGAGATTTATATATACAGTGCAGTAAGCCTGCAGCGAAAAGATGCGATTGTGAAACCATCGCTCGCAGGACG
>CAMXCT020002568.1:0-17500 GCA_947184155.2 Cladocopium goreaui
ACTGTCACTGCATGTATTTCACTTAGCACAACCCATATTAGCACATATGCGCCCGCGCAAGCAAACAGACACACCCACACACAAACACCCGCCCAAACTGATCCCGATGCTTTCTCTGACACAGTGGCGTCATCATTCTCGCGTTTGTCTGCAGCCATGGGTCCATCCTATTGTCGGTGAGGTTTTTTTGGGTTCCGAGTTCATTTTAACTGTTGTTGATATGCATGTGGATGTAGATCAGCACACATACACACATCGATGCGACAACATCAGCTTCTGAAATTTACGCATTGTCAAAGCATGCGCTTCTGTAATCTGTGACAGCCCAATAAAGGTGGATGCTAAGGGCTAACCATCAGCTTGTGAAATTTACCCAAGATGGTTGTCAAAGCTTATTCTATATAATATGCGACAACCCCACAAAGGTGGATGCTACGGGCCACCGCCACAATGTAATACCCAAGGCGCTCAGCTTCCAAAGTCTCGCCCCTGCCACCTACAACTCTTGCGCCTGCCACGCAGTTTTCTACTTCTCCACTTCACGGGTGTGATTTGTATGGACCTGCCAATGCAGCGCACATGCAACACACATGCAACACACATGCAACACACATGCAACACACATGCAACACGAGCATTTTCCCTGTAAATTTCCAAGCAAAGTGGTCGCGGTGGCAAAAATCTACACTTTCCATTCTAAGACCGGAGTTGGGGCTGCAAACGTCAAATCCTGCACGTTGACTGTAAATTTACAGGTAAAAAACTCATGTTGCATGTCGTGTTGCATGTGTGTTGCATGTGTGTTGCATGTGTGTTGCATGTGCGTTGCATGGCAGGTGTGCAGGATAGAGCAGTCACGCTCTCAAAGTGGCGCGCCTGCCACGCAGAACGACAGCCAGTGCACCCAACGACATTGCAGAATCAGGTCAAAAAGGTGTCAAGACAAGACTGTCACTGCATGTATTTCACTAAGCACAACCCATATTAGCACATATGCGCCCGCGCAAGCAAACAGACACACCCACACACAAACACCCGCCCAAACTGATCCCGATGCTTTCTCTGACACAGTGGCGTCATCATTCTCGCGTTTGTCTGCAGCCATGGGTCCATCCTATTGTGTCTTTTCTGAGTCGGTGAGGTTTTTTGGGGTTCCGAGTTCATTTTAACTGTTGTTGATATGCATGTGGATGTAGATCAGCACACATACACACATCGATGCGACAACATCAGCTTCTGAAATTTACGCATTGTCAAAGCATGCGCTTCTGTAATCTGTGACAGCCCAATAAAGGTGGATGCTAAGGGCTAACCATCAGCTTGTGAAAATTACCCCAGATGGTTGTCAAAGCTTATTCTATATAATATGCGACAACCCCACAAAGGTGGATGCTACGGGCCACCGCCACAATGTAATATCCAAGGCGCTCAGCTTCCAAAGTCTCGCCCCTGCCACCTACAACTCTTGTGCCTGCCACGCAGTTTTCTACTTCTCCACTTCACGGGTGTGATTTGTATGGGCCTGCCAATGCAGCGCACATGCAACACACATGCAACACACATGCAACACACATGCAACACGAGCATTTTCCCTGTAAATTTCCAAGCAAAGTGGTCGCGGTGGCAAAAATCCACACTTTCCATTCTAAGACCGGAGTTGGGGCTGCAAACGTCAAATCCTGCACGTTGACTGTAAATTTACAGGTAAAAAGCTCATGTTGCATGTCGTGTTGCATGTGTGTTGCATGTGTGTTGCATGTGTGTTGCATGTGCGTTGCATGGCAGGTGTGCAGGATAGATAGAGCAGTCACGCTCTCAAAGTGGTGCGCCTGCCACGCAGAACGACAGCCAGTGCACCCAACGACATTGCGGAATCAGGTCAAAAAGGTGTCAAGACTGTCGCTGCATGTAATTCACTTAGCACAACCCATATTAGCACATATGCGCCCGCGCAAGCAAACAGACACACCCACACACAAACACCCGCCCAAACTGATCCCGATGCTTTCTCCGACACAGTGTCGTCATCATTCTCGCGTTTGTCTGCAGCCATGGGTCCATCCTACTGTGTCTTTTCTGAGTCCGGTGAGTTTTTTTTGGTTCCGAGTTCATTTTAACTGTTGTTAATATGCATGTGGATGAAGATCAGCACGCATCCACACACATCGATGCGACAACATCAGCTTCTGAAATTTACGCATTGTCAAAGCATGCGCTTCTGTAATCTGTGACAGCCCAATAAAGGTGGATGCTAAGGGCTAACCATCAGCTTGTGAAAGTTGCCCAAGATGGTTGCCAAAGCTTATTCTATATAATACGCGACAACCCCACAAAGGTGGATGCTACGGGCCACCACCACAATGTAATATCCAAGGCGCTCAGCTTCCAAAGTCTCGCCCTGCCACCTACAACTCTTGCGCCTGCCACGCTGTTTTCTACTTCCCCACTTCACGGGTGTGATTTGTATGGGCCTGCCAATGCAACGCACATGCAACACACATGCAACACACATGCAACACGAGCATTTTCCCTGTAAATTTCCAAGCAACGTGGCCGCGGGGGCAAAAATCTACACTTTCCATTCTAAGACCGGAGTTGGGGCTGCAAACGTCAAATCCTGCACGTTGACTGTAAATTTACAGGTAAAAAGCTCATGTTGCATGTCGTGTTGCATGTGTGTTGCATGTGTGGTGCATGTGCGTTGCATGGCAGGTGTGCAGGATAGAGCAGTCACGCTCTCAAAGTGGCGCGCCTGCCACGCAGAACGACAGCCAGTGCACCCCACGACATTGCGGAATCAGGTCAAAAAGGTGTCAAGACTGTCGCTGCATGTATTTCACTTAGCACAACCCATATTAGCACATATGCGCCCGCGCAAGCAAACAGACACACCCACACACAAACACCCGCCCAAACTGATCCCGATGCTTTCCCTGACACAGTGTCGTCATCATTCTCGCGTTTGTCTGCAGCCATGGGTCCATCCTATTGTGTCTTTTCTGAGTCCGTGAGGCTTTTTTTTTGTTCCGAGTTCAGTTTAACTGTTGTTGATATGCATGTGGATGTAGATCAGCACACATACACAGACACACACATCGATGCGACAACATCAGCTTCTGAAATTTACGCATTGTCAAAGCATGCGCTTCTGTAATCTGTGACAGCCCAATAAAGGTGGATGCTAAGGGCTAACCATCAGCTTGTGAAATTTACCCAAGATGTTTGTCAAAGCTTATTCTATATAATATGCGACAACCCCACAAAGGTGGATGCTACGGGCCACCGCCACAATGTAATATCCAAGGCGCTCAGCTTCCAAAGTCTCGCCCCTGCCACCTACAACTCTTGCGCCTGCCACGCAGTTTTCTACTTCTCCACTTCACGGGTGTGTTTTGTATGGGCCTGCCAATGCAGCGCACATGCAACACACATGCAACACACATGCAACACACATGCAACACACATGCAACACGAGCATTTTCCCTGTAAATTTCCAAGCAACGTGGCCGCGGGGGCAAAAATCGACACTTTCCATTCTAAGACCGGAGTTGGGGCTGCAAACGTCAAATCCTGCACGTTGACTGTAAATTTACAGGTAAAAAGCTCATGTTGCATGTCGTGTTGCATGTGTGTTGCATGTGCGTTGCATGGCAGGTGTGCAGGATAGAGCAGTCACGCTCTCAAAGTGGCGCGCCTGCCACGCAGAACGACAGCCAGTGCACCCAACGACATTGCAGAATCAGGTCAAAAAGGTGTCAAGACAAGACTGTCACTGCATGTATTTCACTTAGCACAACCCATATTAGCACATATGCGCCCGCGCAAGCAAACAGACACACCCACACACAAACACCCGCCCAAACTGATCCCGATGCTTTCTCTGACACAGTGGCGTCATCATTCTCGCGTTTGTCTGCAGCCATGGGTCCATCCTATTGTGTCTTTTCTGAGTCCGGGTTCTTCAAAAAAAACAGCCATCCCATGAAGTACTACCACACCACAGAGGTCATGCCCCCCCCGTCCCCCACTTCAATGTTGCCTTCTGAATTTTGTGTTTGGTGGCCTTCAAAAAAAACAGCCATTTCTGTTGATGATGCTCGGCACTTTCGATCACAACATTGAAGTTGGGGGTTGCGGGGGTAAGCAGGGTATCTCTGTGGTTTCCTGTGGATGGCTGTTTTTTTGAAGAACCCGGTGAGGTTTTTTTGGGTTCCGAGTTCATTTTAACTGTTGTTGATATGCATGTGGATGTAGATCAGCACACATACACACATCGATGCGACAACATCAGCTTCTGAAATTTACGCATTGTCAAAGCATGCGCTTCTGTCATCTGTGACAGCCCAATAAAGGTGGATGCTAAGGGCTAACCATCAGCTTGTGAAATTTACCCAAGATGGTTGTCAAAGCTTATTCTATATAATATGCGACAACCCCACAAAGGAGGATGCTACGGGCCACCGCCACAATGTAATATCCAAGGCGCTCAGCTTCCAAAGTCTCGCCCCTGCCACCTACAACTCTTGCGCCTGCCACGCAGTTTTCTACTTCTCCACTTCACGGGTGTGATTTGTATGGGCCTGCCAATGCAGCGCACATGCAACACACATGCAACACGCATGCAACACACATGCAACACACATGCAACACACATGCAACACACATGCAACACGAGCATTTTCCCTGTAAATTTCCAAGCAAAGTGGTCGCGGTGGCAAAAATCTACACTTTCCATTCTAAGACCGGAGTTGGGGCTGCAAACGTCAAATCCTGCACGTTGACTGTAAATTTACAGGTAAAAAGCTCATGTTGCATGTCGTGTTGCATATGTGTTGCATGTGTGTTGCATGTGTGTTGCATGTGCGTTGCATGGCAGGTGTGCAGGATAGAGCAGTCACGCTCTCAAAGTGGCGCGCCTGCCACGCAGAACGACAGCCAGTGCACCCAACGACATTGCAGAATCAGGTCAAAAAGGTGTGAAGACTGTCGCTGCATGTATTTCACTTAGCACAACCCATATTAGCACATATGCGCCCGCGCAAGCAAACAGACACACCCACACACAAACACCCGCCCAAACTGATCCCGATGCTTTCTCTGACACAGTGGCGTCATCATTCTCGCGTTTGTCTGCAGCCATGGGTCCATCCTATTGTGTCTTTTCTGAGTCCGGTGAGGTTTTTTTGGGTTCCGAGTTCATTTTAACTGTTGTTGATATGCATGTGGATGTAGATCAGCACACATACACACATCGATGCGACAACATCAGCTTCTGAAATTTACGCATTGTCAAAGCATGCGCTTCTGTAATCTGTGACAGCCCAATAAAGGTGGATGCTAAGGGCTAACCATCAGCTTGTGAAATTTACCCAAGATGGTTGTCAAAGCTTATTCTATATAATATGCGACAACCCCACAAAGGTGGATGCTACGGGCCACCACCACAATGTAATATCCAAGGCGCTCAGCTTCCAAAGTCTGCCCCTGCCACCTACAACTCTTGCGCCTGCCACGCTGTTTTCTACTTCCCCACTTCACGGGTGTGATTTGTATGGGCCTGCCAATGCAACGCACATGCAACACACATGCAACACACATGCAACACACATGCAACACACATGCAACACACATGCAACACGAGCATTTTCCCTGTAAATTTCCAAGCAAAGTGGCCGCGGGGGCAAAAATCTACACTTTCCATTCTAAGACCGGAGTTGGGGCTGCAAACGTCAAATCCTGCACGTTGACTGTAAATTTACAGGTAAAAAGCTCATGTTGCATGTCGTGTTGCATGTGTGTTGCATGTGTGTTGCATGTGCGTTGCATGGCAGGTGTGCAGGATAGAGCAGTCACGCTCTCAAAGTGGCGCGCCTGCCACGCAGAACGACAGCCAGTGCACCCAACGACATTGCAGAATCAGGTCAAAAAGGTGTCAAGACAAGACTGTCACTGCATGTATTTCACTTAGCACAACCCATATTAGCACATATGCGCCCGCGCAAGCAAACAGACACACCCACACACAAACACCCGCCCAAACTGATCCCGATGCTTTCTCTGACACAGTGGCGTCATCATTCTCGCGTTTGTCTGCAGCCATGGGTCCATCCTATTGTGTCTTTTCTGAGTCCGTATTTGCCGCTTCAAAACAGCGCCATCACACAAAAAGCAAGATTTCCATGACTCTGAAGCCTTGTCGGTTTGTAGTGCCTTGCAGCACTTCAAATTATGTAGCCTGTTTTTGGATTCCATGGCTCCCTCCATGGCTCCAGGACAACCTCGAGCAGATTCTGACCAGAAGTCAAGACGTTCTGGCTGGAATCCCAGGAATCCCAGGAATCCCAGGAATCCCAGGAATCCCAGAGTTGAGCCTCCGTTCCTGACAAACGACGCAATGGCGTTTTTTTTTCTAATGCTTAAGTTGATGCCAGACATGATTTCTATAGATACCATATAGTTATATTTAGTTGATGGTTTGTGATGATGCTTCAAATTGAAGTCTGATGCGTTTCAACGAGACTTAGATGTGATTCTGGCTACATTCCTCCTAGGTCCACTTCAAGGTGCTGCCGAAGATCTACTTGGTGGACACAACCCTGCAGCCTGTCGAAGAGTTGGGCAACTGCTACAGCAAACAAAACTGGGGCCTTTTCGAAAACGGAAGCAACTTTCCGAGGCCGCGGGCAGTTGCTTACAACAAACGCGTCTCGGAGTCCCGTATCTTGGCATCGGTTGTCATTTTTGTTTTGTAGAACTGTCAGTGACTATCCGATTGTTTGGGCCATGTCGAGATTGAGACATGGGTAGATCAACGATCTTCAGTGCCTCGAGCACCGATGGACGCTGGAAGTTGCACAATGAAATGAGGACTTGCAATCATGAGCACCTATGGGGAAAAGAACACCTGCAAACTTGAACTCTCTTGACATTGTCCGGTAAATCAAATACGGCCATGGAAAAATTCCCATCTACAGATGATTCTCCCATTGAAATGCCAATTGATAAGGGATTCCCCAGTCATGTGTGATTGCCGGCGCCTGCCCAGCCGCCTATCGGGACTACAAAGATCATTCGCAGCGCATTGCCATCAGCTGTGCCCGATTTTACCAGGCAAGATCTGCAAAAGTCGTTTGCAATGGATCTCCAACTGAGGTCTTACAAATTGTTGAGCCATGTTGAGCCACGTTTGTGGGTCCACTTATAGCATCACGTAGCCCCTTTGTGGTCCTTACCTGACATACCATAGCCCTGGAATGCTTTGGGTTTGTCTGAAACTTGCGAAAATCCCAAGGCCATTGGTCAATTTTCTATCAACATTGCAATTTCGGAGGATCAATTTTTCCATTGACACATCGTGATTTGCTGTCATCCGATCTGGTGGTGCAGGATGCATTGGCGGAAGCATCTCAACTATGGCACGAGATTCACGATGAAAATGGTTTCTCCGCTGTGATGGGTTACCCTCGGTAATTTAAGGTAGCTCTGGAAAAGGGCCCATGAAAGTATCTATAGATGATTTAAATTCAAAAAATATGTGCTTTTTCATAGCAGCATGTTCAGTAGGAAACATGACACAATTTCATACAATTTCTGCATCAATTGGTACTCCTATGTTGAGCCAAACCCAGCCCCATATCCACGCAGCCAAGGTTTGCTGAAAGTGGCATTGCATCCTTTGCAAAAAGAGGTGCCTAAGGACCTCGGTCTACAGAGACGTGCGCTTCCATTTTTTCAGCCGAAAATGGCTGAAAACTGCAGGAGATGATGAGTCGGGCCATCACCAGAACCCTACAGGAAGTGCTGGCCAAGACTGGCCTGCAGATCAACAAGGCATGGCCATGCTGTAGAAAATGGGTTCAATACCAATGGAACATAATGGAACCAATTTTTAGGGAACATTTAAACTTTAACGTTTAGTCTGATTTCATGAATTTACCATCTATGATTTACCAGCCATTTATCATCATTTATCAGCTATTTAAACCATTTGCATCATGACAAGCCTGAGATTCATGGAATGCTGCAGGTCCGCAGAGCTGCGCACATGTCGAGTTTGATCCAGTTCCTCCCAGGGTCATGGAACTCAGATGGGGCCCAATGGGCCCAACTCTTTGAACAAATCATTCGGCATGAGTTGGCATGAGAGTTTCAAAGAAACATTTTTCACATGATTGATATCGAATGGCAAACTCAAACTCTGCCAAACAAATCGTTCGGTTTTTTAAAGTCTTGACACACCGTTGCCCAAGGGAAGCGAAGAGATTGCCGAGGTTGGGTCCACGGAAGGCGAAACTCTTCATGAAGACGTTGGCCAACTCGGTGGGGCCGTCAGCCATGGGTTCTTAAGTCATGGGGGATCCCTAAAACCATGGGGTTTTAACGCGCAAATGATCTGGCTAGGAAATCTCCATTTCCACAAGGGAAATTACCTCTAAAATCCAGTTGTTCATCATCATTTTCGCCATTAAACTTACCATTTTGCGGTATTCCCCATTTTGGACAAACCCATAGTCTATAACATATATATATATATATAACTGGTCATATCATATCCTATAAAACATCCTAAAATCGCCATTTTTTGGGACCTTGCTTAGGGGTGCATCCCAGTTAGTTTGCACTAACTGACAAAATGCCCTATATATATGAGATATTATCTAAATATCATACACCTTAAACATATATATAACATATATATATATACATATTATACAATATATATATGTATATTATATATAATGTGTTCGGAGTAAGCTTTTATATGGGTTGGAAACTATCCAGCTTAACCAGTCAGAACTTCATCGATTGGATGCTTTTCAGATCAAAGGATATCGGAGAATTCCACATGTCCCACCCACAAGTGTTGACAGAACAATGACCAGCGCATCGGTAAAAGAACTTATCAAAAATCATTATAGTGCAACAGTTATAGAATTCTCAAAACTATGGTTGAAAAGAAAAAAATCAGCTCTTAGGACACATCATTCGAGCAGACCCACTGGATCCCATGCGCCAGGTCCTTTTTCTACCTAATTCACTCATACCTAGAACTGAACATGTAAGACGAGTAGGCAAACCCAGAGCTCACTGGCTAATTAATCGAAACCTATGCAGATGCTTATAGAGAAAGTGGTCACGTAGATCAGTTTGACATCAACAACATTCTTTAAAGAAATTTAGTAAACGACTTGGCCTAACAAAGACTCAACATTCTTTGCTGACACTCCATCGCGCACCTCTGCACCGAAAGTTTCATCACCGAAAGCTTCGTCACCGAAAGTTTCGTCATCGAAAGTTTCGTCATCGAAAGTTTCGTCATCGAAAGCGGGCATATCTACGCCCCTTTGGCTCCTTTTTGCTTCTCTTCCCTTGTTTGATAACTTGATTTTTTCCTCCTATTCTGTGATTCAGACACAAAATCATGTGCTGCAAGGTTCACAAGTTCAGTTTCATTCTGCGAAGCAGATAGCCAACAGTTGGATTCTACACTCAGCTGCAGCTGCGGCTTGTGCGATGCAAAACAAATAGTATGTATATATATATATATACATACATATTCTGTATATATATATATATATATACATATTATATATACATACATATTATGTATATATACATATTATGTATAATATGTGTGTATATAGATATACAATGATATACACATATTATGTGTATATATATAGAAACAAAAATACATATTATGTATATATATACAAATACATATTATGTATATATATATATATACAAATATATATATATGTACATATATATATATATATTATGTATATATATATATATTTGTATATATATATATTATGTATATATATATACATATATATATAATGTATGTATTATACTTGAAATATATGGGCTAAATCATACCCATATATATAAATATATATATATAGTTCATTGTAAAGACGTCTCCTCATGGGGTTGTTTGGTTACTTTTTGCTCAAGATGAAAACAGGCCGCAGCTGTTGCCTCGGGTGGTCGCGTCCTGTTGTTTTTGTAAACCCCCTTTTATTATTGATTTTGGACGATTCAACTGGTTATCAGCCGTATCGGTCATTGATTGATTGTTGACGTTTTGGGGGAATCTTTTCATTAGGGTTTGGGGTCCCTGTAAAACCCCGCGTTCATGGCTGATCGCTCTCGTTTTGGAGGCCAAGTCGGCATTCGTCGTGGGATTCGAGGCGGCGGTTCTGCAAGGTGGAAGAGGCTTGCGTGGGCTCAATACAACTTGAATCAGGGCCGACAGTGGGACGACATTCCTGTTGCTCACTCTGGTGGGTAACAGCGCCCTCTGTATTCCTCTTGGGAACCGACAGCTTCAGGCTCTGAAGAAGACACTGCAGTAGACGTCATTGGCGAGGGGCAGATCACTGTTGAGGTAGCATCATCTGAGGAAGAGCCTGCGGAAGTGGAATCTGTTCCCTTGGTTCAACCCATTCAGCCTGTTTGGTTGGGTCCTCGGCCTAAAGGGTATTCCAAAGGCTCGTGGTGGGAGACCTGAGTTTGAGCGGCGTGTTGTTGTATCGGATTCTGCATCTTCATCACCTCGGCGTGTATTAGTTTCCAACAGTGCAGCGTCAGCTTCATCTTCTCAAGTTCAACATCAAGATCCTCAGAATGTGACATCGCCATCATCTTCATCGCATCCTTCGGTTTGCCGGGGGTGCGCGTGTGGAGGGTGGATTCTGAATTTAATCCGATTGAAGTTTGGCTTGAGGAAGTCCCTACTTGCGAAAGGGTGATCGTTGTGGTGACTGCGAAGGGTTTCCTTCACCGGATTGGAGCGATGCATTTGGTGAGCTGCCGCGCTTGGAACGGCCATTGCGGTTGCAGCTTCTGTGCGGCGGCATTGGCGCTGCCGAGCGCTGGCTGCAGCAACAGGGCTGCGCTTTTGTGGCAGATCCTTATGTGGATTCTTCTTCCTGGTTGGCGCCTGCCTTGCAATCCTTGTATGGCCGGGATGAGCATAGCAGCAATGTGATGTTCGCTGTTTCTCGGCATGTTGATCCTGAGGTACTGACAGAGTCGACCACCTTTTTCGTTCTTGAACAGGTGCTTTCTTTGACGCCTCTCAGTTGTTCAAGTTTCCATTTTGACACTCACAAGTGCCAAGGTTTGCGCACCTGATGTTCGCCGGAATATGTGTTTATTTAGAATTGACACACCCAGCTAGTCAGGAGGAAAATTATTCATGTTTGGAAGGTGAGTTCGCAAGGACGGATGACGGATGAAGGTTTGTTGGCACCAGTGTTTTCTTGTCATTTGACAAGACAATCACGGAGAAGCTATGTTTTTCAATTTGCAAGAGTGCGGAGGTGAGGTTACATTCTACATGTTTAAGCTACGTCTTTACATACGGACGTACGTGCTCACTTATTGGCATATGTGCTCAGATATATATATATAGTTTTTATAATTAGTTATATATATATATATGTGTGTGTGAATGTGTCGACACATGCTCTACCACATACATTGGATTGAATGTGCAGACATGCGTGGGCACATGTACCTCTAGATACTAACTTTCAAAACACGCATGCATGCTCACATGCATGCCATGCATGCATGCATCCACATATACATACAGACATACAAACATACAAACATACATACAGACAGACAGACACACAGACAGACAGACATACAGACATTCAGACATACAGACATGCATGCATGCATGCAGGCATGCATACATACATACAGACATTCAGACATACAGACATGCATGCATGCATGCATGCATACATAGATACGTACATACATACATACATACATACATACTTACATACTTACATACTTATATACGCACGCATACATACGTACATACATACGTACATACATACATCCATACATACATACATACGTACGGTACGTACGTACGTACGTACATACGTACATACGTGCGTACATACGTCAATACATACGTCAATACATACGTGCATACGTACATACATACGTACGTACATACATACATACAGACAGACATACATACATACATACATACATACATATCTGCACATGCAGTGCGCATACAGGTATTTACAGTTTGACATGCAGCATGACCTATATTACATGAATGCACAGAGATTTCTGTACGATGAGCTAGTGGGTGCGGAGGACCTGTTGGACATGGACGTCACTGCGCTTCCGGATGTCGACGGTGTCACCACTGGACCTCCATGTCAGCCATTTTCTGCAACTTGACAGTTGTGTTCCACGGCTGAGGGTTCCATCCGAAGGTCTCTTTGTATTTCAAACTTTCCTTCCGCCGGCTATTCTTTGACATGTGCCATATCTGCCTTCAGGCGATTGGACAACGTCGTCTTTTTGCCGATCCTCGCAGCAGTGTTTTTCAGCAAGTTACACGTAGCATTGTGCATCAAGGCTACCGAGGAGCTTTCTTCCTCGTGCTGGAGCAGGTCCTGGGGTGGAGTGCACCGGCTTCACAGCTTTAGTTTTCTTGCATCAATGGCCTTTGTGTGCGGAGTTTCGGGATGGCTTAGTTTTTTTTTAAATGTTTCGCTCGCACGCTGAGAAGGATGAGATTAACAATGTAATGAGCTGGGCAGCGCCTGAAAATTCAGAGTATGACACCTTTGCCTGGACAGATAGAAAGATAGACCGCTAGTGAGATAGATCGGAAGGTTTTTCAGTTATATAGGTATTTATGACTGGATTTACATATTTGACGTTTTATACGTACTTTTTATTTTTGCATCTCTCATTCACATGGAACTTTGACTCAAAGAAAGAAACAATGTTTGATTCTGCACAATAAAGACGTTTTTGCGCGCTTGGCGTGTGATTTTTTGGGTTTTCGAAGAACAAAGATTGAGGCCACAGACATGGAGGAAGCACTTCTTCGCTTCTGGACTTGTGGGTTGCTGAAGTGCGAACTCACGCACCTATGTGGGATATTTTTGTTCATTTTTTGAACTCTGCAGATTATCTGCCCCATCATCGTCCAAGAGTTTATGTCACGGGGATGAATCAATGGAGAAGGTGCCGCAGAATTTTGTCTGTGCCACAGTTGCCTTTCCGCCAGTCTTTGCACATCAGCTGCTTTTTGCATCCAGGCGAATCGCTGTCGAAGTTATGTTTTGTGGTGTGGCAAGTAACTATCATTAGGAATGAGTCTCGAAGCTCCATCGCTTTGTAGCTTCGCGATGGCCAATTGCAAATGCGGAATTTGAATGTTTGAAGGCCTTGCTAGTTGTGAGGCGATCGAAATTGTATGGCTTGGCACTCACTGAACTCTTGCAAAGACCCTGAAGAGGGAAAAACAATGACAGCTATCGAATGCTGACTTGATTCTTGCTGACCGCTTTGGGCCTACAGATGGTCAGGCCATCGCAACTGTATGGCTTGGCACGCACTACGAACTCTTGCAAAGAACTTGCGAGGAGAGAAAAGCAATGACAACTATCGAATGCTGACTTGGTTCTTGGTGACTGCTTTGGGCCTACAGATGGCGAAGCGATTGAAATTGTATGGCTTGGCACTCACCACAAGCTCTTGCAAAGAACTTGAGGAGAGAAAAGCAATGACAACTATCGAAGGCTGACTTGGTTCTTGCTGACCGCTTTGGGCCTACAGATGGTCAGGCCATCACAACTGTATGGCTTGGCACGCACTACGAACTCTTGCAAAGAACTTGCGAGGAGAGAAAAGCAATGACAACTATCGAATGCTGACTTGGTTCTTGGTGACCGCTTTGGGCCTACAGATGGCGAAGCGATTGAAATTGTATGGCTTGGCACTCACTACGAGCTCTTGCAAAGACCTTGGCGACTTGAGGAGGAAAAAGCCCATTATGGAATGCTGACTTGGTTCTTGCCGGCCGTCTTGGGCCTACAGAGGGTCAGGCGATTGAATTTGTGTGGCTTGGCACACACACTATAAACTCTTGCAAAGAACTTGAGGAGAAATAAGCAGTTAATTCCGAATGCTGACTTGGTTCTAGGTGGCGGCTTTGGGCCTATGGAGGCTCAGGCGATTGAAATTGTAGGCTTGGCAGGCGCTACGGGCTTTTGCAAAGAACTTCAGGAGAAAAATCCTTCCGAATGCTGCTGCGTCACGCCACCGTCTTGCATCATTTCAGTCAAGCATTTGCCCGCTGCCATCTCCTGTGCTGTGACTTGATCAATGGAGGCAGCTGCGGCTGGCCAACAGACCAAAAAGCAACGTGAGGCACCACATTGAACAATGCCTGTTTTTCAAGCCTTCACATAGCCCAGCTACAGGGCAAACATCTGCCTGGAAAGGTCTTTAGCATTCGCCCCCCAGAACAGACGCCCGGTCTCACCTTTGCTCAGCTGAGCATGCGAGCTGATAACCTATGAGTGGTTTGTGCCCACCCCACCCCTGTCAGCGCAGCAGGACAGCGCTGCACTGAGCAGAGGGGACGCGCTGGCCCTAAGGGCAACCAGCTTCTGTTCACAATATACATATGTGTTATGCATGTATGTATGTATGTCTGTATGTATGTATGTATGTATGTATGTACGTACGTACGTACGTATGTATGTATGTATGTATGTAAGTATAATCTATATATATACACGTATTGTGTATTTAGATATATATATATATATACACATAATATGTATATATACATATATACATATTATGTAAATACATATCATATTGTCATATACATATTATGTAAAACATACAGATATACTATGTATATATATAAAATGTATATATATATATTATATTATGTTAATTTAAATTATCATATTATGTGTATATATATATACATTGTATATTTTATGTATGTGTAAATAAACAGATATATTATGTATATATATATACATTATGTATATTAATATTTTAATCTGCGTTTATTTTTATATATATATACAATGTGTATATATATATATGCATTTAAATTCACATAATATATATGTATATATACACACGTATTTGTATTTGTATTAATTGTAATTGTATATATATATATGTATTTACATTTTTGTGTATACATATTATCATAATATATATAAATATAAATATAATATAATATAAAATATCCCCAATCATTTTGTTTTCTGTGGCTTAGCTTCACCATGAGACCTCTCATGGTTACGCGAGAGACGCACCACGGGAGGTGAAGTCTCGTCAGAGCGTGGCGGACATCATGGCGAAGCAACTGAACATGTCGGAGGAGGCCTGGGCCGTGGCTGCTAAACCCAGTGCCCCTGTTGGTTGATTAATGATGATTATTGATTATAGAGGATTATACTGATGATTATAGATGATATTATAGGTGATTAATGCTTATAGATGATTATTGATGATTGTAGAGGGATGATTATTGTTGATTAATGATGACTAGTTCGAGGAAGGGGATTTTTGTTGTCCAAGATCGGGGAATCCCGTTCTTAACCAGGATTCAATGGAATGACAGAGGGATTTTGAACACTGCTCATATGGGAATGGGTCAAAATTTAGGACCAAGGGGACGACAGTTTGGAATGGCTAATTTTACTTTAAAAACATTCTAAGTATTGGGGTACCCAATTTTGACTCACACCTATATTTTAATTATGAAACATTGTGATTTTATGGGATATATGAGTGTATATACATATATAACCAAGCCAAGTTGGATTAACTCATGAATTCAGGGATGGGTATGATGGTATGATGGGTTAAATCATCACCATTCAGAATTCAGGAAATAGATTATGTTAAAAAACTTGGATCTATTTGGATTTCCATATTTTCATTGTGGGATGACCATACCCAGAGCCCCATGAGTTGGGAATCTCAGGATCAAGATAGCAACCCGGTGATCAAGAACATGTTGCCGTTCATCAAGCTCCTTGGCTGATGGACCGGGCAGGTGGTTTCATCATATTTAATTAACTAGCAATATCCTAGTGGTTCATGATTTTATGATTTCTATATATTATAATATTTCTGCAATATCTACATCTATTCCATGGCTGGGGTTGCTTCATCTTACTTGATCACCAAGCTTATATGCCAATTGGTCTCATATTTTCTTATCGGAGGATGTTGAGTTGTGTTTTTTTTATTCTTTCAGTCTCTGATGATCAATCCTGGCCAATCTTTGTGAGACAGTCCACCGTTGCCACCTGGACTACCGCGACACCTGGCAGCTACAGGATCGACCCGGACTTTCGAGATTCTTGGTCAGAAGAGGATTTGCCGAGCCTTGCGCTCAGTTTGCGGATATCTTTGCCGCTTTCCCAGCGGCTTCTGTATTGGATGGTTGAAACCGCACAGCCAGAGCTGGAGAAGATACGAAAAGACCTTGGTGGCACCTTTGACCTGTCCTGAATTACCATTGATTGTTGTGAAACAGACGATTCTCCACCATCTTTTGGCATCCTTTTCAGGCCGATTGGCTGGGCTGCTGGATTTAGTAGTGAGCCACCCAGGTTTGGACAGGCTGCGAATCCCACCTTCTTTGCAGAGATGGGTTTGCCTGCCCTGTCTTTTGTATTCTTTTGTGACATTTGTTAACATCACTCTGCAAATGATGGAAATGTGTTTACCGCCAGGTGCTGACTTTTTGTACTGAAGCTCTAGAAGGTCAAGCCAATGACCTCTTCGGCGAATCTGCTGATGAGGCTGACCTGTGAAGGCCCTCAGAAAGTGGGCCATCCTTGGGTCATGCCATGAGCGCAGGCAATGCGGGATGTACAAGGGGATGACGTTGTGGCGTCAGCGGCCAAGCTGCTGTGTTTCGCTTTTTGGCAAGTCTGAACTGAACCAATCAATCCAGTTTGTTCAGATTTTGACTTCATCGCAAGAACACGATTTGAATTATGAGACATGATTTTGCACAGGAGAGTCATCCGCCTTCTCCGCGAAGATCCCTCATTCCTGAATGTCATCCAGGCAACCCGCCTTGGGATCCAGGGTCTGGTCGCATGAGGGTAGGGGTGAATCATAGAACCCAATTCACCAACCCAAGAAAATCCATAGAAAACTATAGAAATCGCTGGAAGTCCAGCAGGAGGCGCGGAACATGTTTAACTTTTTAAAAGCACTTACGCTTTTTATTTAGAAATGTTAGCTTTTGTTGGCTATTTTTAGGTCTAAAAATTGGCCAAAGAAGGGCTTAAATAAAGACTGCAAATGATTCCCAGGAGTGACGCACACCCTGAACAGGATCGCGATTGGTCAAACTGGCCTACCAATGCAGGTGGGCCTTGGTGATGTTTTGAAGTAGCTTGAAACATTGGACAGGGATCGATAGAGGCCAAACCGGCATTCTTCAAAAACATGGAAAGGTCAATCGCAAACAAAATAGTGGGGTTTCATGGGGTTTCACTCTTTTCGTTTTTTTTTTCAAAGCCGCTTTTTCAAGCTTTTTGCCACCTTGGAAGGTGAGCCAAACTATCCTGATTGTGCTGACATTGACAAGCTCTTCAACAGGATCACAGATGAATTGGTTGAGCCCTACAAGGCGGTCAACATTTCATTGTTTTCTAGGGATTTCCTA
>CAMXCT020002568.1:22500-95043 GCA_947184155.2 Cladocopium goreaui
CACTTTTACACACAGACGCTTTCACACACAGACGCTTTTACACACAGACGCTTTTACACACAGACGCTTTTGCACACAGACACTTTTACACACAGACGCTTTTACACACACAACCTTTTACACACAGACGCTTTTACACACATACGCTTTTACACAGAGAAGCTTTTACACACACAGAAGCTTTTACACACAGACCCTTTTACACACAGACGCTTTTACGCTCAGACACTTTTACACAAATACACTTTTACACACAGACGCTTTTACACAAATCGCAATTTTACTTCAGTTTTTGGCGATCGAGCCTCGTTTCGTGCGAAAGGGTTGCCGCGGACACTTCCAAATCGCAATTTTACTTCAGTTTTTGGCGATCGAACCTCATTTCGTGCGAAAGGGTTGCCGCGGCACACTCAAAATCGCAATTTTAGCCCAGTTCTTGGCGATCGAACCTCATTTCGTGCGAAAGGGTTGTCGCGGCACACTCAAAATCGCAATTTTATTTCAGTTTTAAATTTGGCGATCGAACCTAATTTCGTGTCAAAATCGCAATTTTACTTCAGTTTTTGGCGATCGAGCCTCGTTTCGTGCGAAAGGGTTGCCGCGGACACTTCCAAATCGCAATTTTACTTCAGTTTTTGGCGATCGAACCTCATTTCGTGCGAAAGGGTTGCCGCGGCACACTCAAAATCGCAATTTTATTTCAGTTTTAAATTTGGCGATCGAACCTAATTTCGTGTCAAAATCGCAATTTTACTTCAGTTTTTGGCGATCGAGCCTCGTTTCGTGCGAAAGGGTTGCCGCGGACACTTCCAAATCGCAATTTTACTTCAGTTTTTGGCGATCGAACGTCGTTTCGTGCGAAAGGGTTGCGTTTCGTGCCTTCTCGTTGGCACTGCCCCGCGCCTTAAGAGAGAAATAGAAAAGAAGGAGAGAGCAAGAGGGCAAGAGAGCAAGAGGGCAAGAGAGCAAGAGGGCAAGAGAGAATGTGAAGATGTGAAGATGTGAGGATGTGAAGATGTGAGGATGTGAAGATGTGAAGATGAGACGATGTGAAGATGAGAAGATGTGACGATGAGAAGATGTGAGGATGTGAAGATGTGAAGATGAGACGATGTGAAGACGAGAAGATGTGAAGGTGAGAAGATGTGAAGAAGTGATGTGAAGATGAGAAGATGAGAAGATGTGAAGATGTGAGGATGTGAAGATGCGAGGATGTGAGGATGTGAAGATGTGGAGATGAGAAGATGTGAAGATGTGAGATGTGAAAATGTTTGACAGACCCCCACTATTAGAAGAACCCTTCGCTCAGACGCTCTCGGGAATAATACCCATTCATTGGGGATGGTCATAGCACCATCAGAAACGGCAATTAGATTGTGGCCAGCTACAGTTAACATGGGGATGTTTAAGCAGGAATAAGAGGGGTACGCAAAGCCGGGCTAAGCCATCATGGTTGATGAATCTGACTGGGGTTTTCCTGAGGGGAAAAACTGTGGAAAAAAGACGTCAACCCAGAAAACTGTGGAAATGAGCGTGAAACATCAATCTATGGGTTTTCAACGGAGACAAACCCTCGTTTTGGGCCTGCCATGGCATGGACCATCAGTCCTCCAGGCATATGCTCAGGGCAAATCAGGTTTTGGGTTCCGGACTCAGTTTTGATCAAGGATACAGTGGAAACGCAGTAGTTGTGTCATGTTGTGTCTAAAGCAGCCGACCCATTGCATCACTACTGTTCACTATGCTACAGTTCACTACATATATATATATGATTCTGAATATGTAGTATATCATACAACATATAATACGTATCTAACATGTTTATATGTCATCATGGCTAGTCTTCGCTTATGTTATCTTAATCTTCAATCTGTTCAATAGCCAATTCTTCGGAGTGACCAGGACCGACGGAAAGAGGAAGGCTGGTCATATTGCTGGATGTAACCGTCAATTTCGCCCCGGCGAAGCCATCCTGGCCCGACTCATCTCTGTGGCGACAGGCCGCTGGACGAGCTGGTGGTTTCCATTGGTTGAAGATGTTGAAGGTTTATAACTGGAATATGAGACCTGAATGGTTTCCATTTCAGAACATATTTAAATATGGAACATTTATACATCTATATACACATACATTGGCAAGCTCCACAGTTTGGAGTACATAAACACACGTAAAAACCATGGTTTCCTGTAGGTTTCCCTTAAACCTATGCAGCGAATGATACTTGTAGCTGTGGTATGAGAGATTCAGACTTCCTGCTTGTACCGATTCCCAGGAGATCAATTTGTGCAAGGAAGATTATATATCATGATTCGGTATATTCTTGGAATTCTTGGGTCTATTTGTCTACTTCCTCGCAGAGGCACACACACATACACACTCAAACACAAACATACGAACAGACAGAGTAAAACATGTGGGATCTAGAGCGACAGCATTTGCAGCTTTTAAGCCAATTCATTTTTTTTTAAATCACCGGATCATTAAAGATTGGTATTCATAGCTACCTGATATGTACTGAACATGTCTGCTGACTGTAGACAGTTTATTTTATTTTTCGCAAAGGGTTCACCACAGGTTAGTTTGGGAAATAGCCTCTCGGTGACCAGGAAGGAATGGCTTCAATGTCATGCTCTCTGTCGACCAAGATGAGGACTTGTTCTATCACCACGACAATGTAGGTATAGTATGGTATAGTGTGGATGTATGGATATATCAATATTAAGCAGAAAACATCGAGATATCAATGGTTCTTTGGCGTGGGCCAATTGTAGCCGTTGTAACCTCAAAGATGGGAGGCACATGGAGGCACCGTAGCCTTTTTGGCCACAGGACAAGTGGTTCGAAGAGTTCCCAATTTCCGAAGAGGATTTGCCTTACTTTTTGCCCGGCAGCAGTGATGACTGGACCAAGGCCGCAGCTAAGCTGCCCAGCTTGGAAGTGGATTTTTGGGGATCAAATGGGCTCCTTCGCAGATGTGCCAAATGTTGCCCAATAGGATATTCGAACTGCATCGAACTGCCATGGCACAAAGATTCACTGCCAGGTCAGCCTGGGCTTACTGGACAACAGTGAGCTGTTCTCCCGGCTTGTTTGCAGATAGGGCGCCTGACATCGTAACCATAGCCATCGGAAAAACTGTAGAGATACCTTATCCTGTATGAGATGACCCGATTCCTCATTTCGCACATTTCAAAACACTTCATATCGCACAAGTTTTTTTCAGCGCCGTCGGGCCACTTTGAGTGTTATGCATCGCTGGCAGGAAACAGAAAGCGGATTTGAAGGACTGGGTACGTCGACCCCGCAACATCAAGCACCCACACTTCACAGCATCGCTGACATGTTTGAAATACTTTGATTTGAAGATTTATCACGACTTGTGTGGGATCGTTGAGGCGCTCCGTTATGTTTTCTTATGTTTTCTTGATTGATGTTGATTTTCTAGTCCCAACTTACAGTAGATTCATACTGATGGCTGCATATCAAGGATGCAGTCTTGACATCAGCCACCGCAGCCAGTCGAGAACTCGACCCCTTGGCTTTCGGCAGGTCGGAGATCACACGCATGTGGTCCAAGTGATTCATCGGCAAACGATAGGCGCAGTTGAGCGGTAGAAAGATTTGGGTCTCAGAAGGCAACTTTCAGCGAAGGGGACGCCGGGGACAAGATGAACATTGGCATTTCGAACATTTCTCAGTTGCGCCAGGCTTTTGCCTCTTCAGATCCTCCAAGCACTATGATTGCCTCTATGCGATGTTGAAGGTAGGGGTGAACAGGGAACCATAGGGAAGCTATGTTGAAATCTGAGCTGGTGGGTTTCACCAAATGCTTCCTGTTTGTTTCCAATGCTTTTTGCCTCCATATCTTCTATCCTTTTCAGATCTTTTCCATCTCTAGTGAAGCATGACAGTGATGGCTAAGAGATGCCAATACAAGAACCAGTATATAATCTCATGAATGGATATATATATATATAAATCATCTACGTCTATTAATATATACAATATACTATAATATATAACTAACTACATTGTGAGCTTCTCCTGCTGCAGGTCAAACCCACCATGGCCTCCGAAAGTCCCATTGGCAGCGGCCTTGGCGAGCAAGTAGATCCTGAGAAGTCCGGTGCTTAGCGCAGGATGTGAATCTCCGGAAATGGGGACCATGGGGATGTACAGATATGCAACCAATTCATAGGAATTTAATGGTATTTATGGGACGTATTTAATGGTATTTATGGGATTAATGGTATTTTTACCAGTGTGGTGTTAAGAACATATTTAGTGGTATTTATGGGACGTCAGTCGTATATTAATGGGGATTGATTGGGAAATTAGAATGGGATACGGATGGGGACTTAACTGGATATTCATGGGATATAATTTATATTGAGATAGTGGGAAATATACTGCAACTGACTTGATGGACGCTTTGGCGGAAAAGAATGGGAATGGACAGGAATCGTGAGCGAGTTTTGAACAGATAAGGGCATTAATCCACCATTACATCCCCATTAGTATCACATTAATCTCCCATGAAGTCCCCTTGTTTTCGGACGTGATATTTTTGTGCTCCACCAGTCGGCAAAGGCAAATCTGAGATGTGTTCGGCGCATGATTTTGGTGTAGCGGGTCCACACTTTTTTTTTTCAAAACTCAAATGGGCATGGGTTTAAACCCATGGTCCCAATAATTTTGGGGATGAACATCAATGGAATTTACCAGCTATTTGAGGGTACACCAGGGTCTTGACATGTTTTGACCCATAGCCAACTCCCTTGAAGTTGACTGACCTTTAATCCTGCAGGTGTTATCGCCAATTCGATGTCTTCGAGCACCGTTCAACAAAGCCTTGACCCAAGATACGCATGATGCACATAGATTTGGACGGCCCTCATTCACACCCAAAACCTGAAGACCCAAAGGCATTGGAAAGGTTTCAAATGGCTAGAGCACAAAATAATTCTGTCAAGATTGCAGTATGATCTGAATATAGGCATGATTTAGCACTTCACCAGGACATACTAGGACTAAGTCAAGCATGTGTATGCGGGTTTTATAGTTTTCCCCTGACAAGCACTGTTTTTTGTGCTGTCCGATGGCCAGGGACCACAACTACGGAGAGGGATTCGAGGTTGCCAATAAACTTGAGGCGTTTTGTGGAACGACAAATGCCACCAATGGGCCAGCAGTCTTTTGCAAAAACAAGCAGAACTTGTCAGGTGGAAGGGAAGATGTACCGCGACTTTGATGAGGTTATCGCTCGTCACATGGAGCGCTGAAGAATGGGCCCGGATGTGAATGGGTATTTTATAGTGGGACATGGGGATAGAATGACGATATAGTGGGATATACATCAATGTCTGAAAACGGGGTGTACCCCAAACATGGCAACTCTAGTAAGGCAAATCAGCGGGGCTGTTGGATTTTTGAACTGAATAAATCATTTTCCAGCGGGGTTCTTAAGGGGTTAGTTCTTCATCACTAGATTAACTAGATCCAGCCCACTAAGCTCTTGGACTTGGACACGCAGCTTGCGCAGCTTTTGGACTTTTCTTTTTGGTAGCGTAGATCTTCACCTGTTGCAGGAATGCATATCCTACGCACAAAAACGGAAGCAAGTAATCTTGGGAAAGGTAAAGAAGAACTAATGGCCAGAATTCCAAGGTACCCTAGGGTTCTTATTTCAAGTAGCCGATAGAGAGGGTTGAATCCAGCAATCCAGCCCCTGAAGTTAAACGGTGGTTTCACTAAGCCTTCTGATCTGAAGCAGTGCAGGACCCTATCATCGCCAACCTGAAGCAGATCGCTGCGCACAAGCACTATGGCCTGAAGACTTGCTACGGGCGAGTGACAGATGCAAACCAGGTAAAGAAAATTCTGAGAGAATTCAGCGAGGACAACAACATGCTGAACTACAAGCTGTTGTTGCACGAGAAGCAAGTGGGCCATGGCGCCCTGTTGTGGACGGTGCAGGGACGAAGGGTGAAAGCTGAGTTGCTGGAGGTTTATGCAGATGGCTTCCGGCTTTTGGGCAGCCACTTCTCGTCCCTGCAGAAGGCCCTCGCGTGGTTCAAATCCACAGGATGGCGGAATGCCGTCAAGCTGCGCCAGGATGTGAAGCAGGAGCGGGTTGCTTCAGGGAGCAGGGCTAATTGCTGGCCAGTAACCAGGGACCCCCGGGCTTAAATGGTAAATATACGTATGTACATATATTGATCCTGGTGACCTCAGGATGTTAGAAGGTGCCAATGGAAGGCGGCCAATGGAAGGCGGCCAATGCTCAGGGCTGACTTAATAGCTGTTCCATCCAGCCTGAATATCCATGAACTTCAGCACATCAAATCCTGTCAGGAGTGGCGTGTGAAGAATGAGGAGATTGTCGAAAAGCGCGGACGACATGCAGATCCTGATGCCGGGGAGCGAAGGAAGAAGACCATAAGGTTCCGGCCAAGCATCTCCATTGCACCGAATTATTTAGCGTGAAAATTTGGCTGACATTTTCACCCTGCGCCAAAATCCCATCAGTGTACGATGAAACCCTTCGGCCTGGCTTAGTATTGAATCTCTTCAAAATGCGGGCTGTATGAGGTTGTTTCTCATGACAAGGATGGGATTCGAATCTTGGTTGATGATCGAACATGATGAAGAATCCATGCAGCATTGACTTGCTGTTTTAAATCCTCTTATCATAATCCATTGTATTTGTTGTACTGCTCAGAATTTAGTTGATCCCAATCCCAAGTGTATGAAAATGAGTAGAATCCAATCCGAAGTTCACCATCATTTTTGCCCAAAATGGGTCCAGTGGCAGGATGGCGTTGGGAGAAACTGGTCTCAACACTCCCGCCGGACTGGCCAGCGTCGTGCCAACTGCGGGTGTCGGCACACCCGACCACGACTTCACAAGGGAGGCTGGGCCAGCGTTGCTGCTGAAAACTCACCAGTGGTGCCCATTAGTTGTCAAACACACCAATCTGACCCATGCCTTCCAAACAACTGAAAGGTGAGGGTTCCAGAGCCCTGGCAGCTTGAAATGACTTGAACTTGTGGGAAATCCGAGTATTTACATTTACAGTGGCATGGGTGAAGGCAATTTCTGGAACAATTCTCAACTATATACCCCGCAAAATCATGCAAAGTCCAGGTTTGAATTACCTAGTATAATAATTGTGTATATGTTGCAGCACAGAAATAGGATTCATTCATTCATTCATTCATTCACTCATTCATTCACTCATTCATTCACTCATTCATTCACTCATTCATTCACTCATTCATTCACTCATTCATTCACTCATTCATTCACTCATTCATTCACTCATTCACTCATTCATTCATTCATTCATTCATTCCTTCATTCATTCATTCATTCACTCATTCATTCACTCATTCACTCATTCATTCACTCATTCACTCATTCACTCATTCATTCATTCATGTCATGTCCTGTCCTGTCCTGTCCATTCCATTCCATTCCTTTCCATTCCATTCCTTTCCATTCCATTCCATTCCTTTCTATTCCATTCCTTTCCATTCCATTCCTTTCCTTTCCTTTCCATTCCATTCCATTCCATTCATTATATATATATATACATATACATATATACATATATATATATTTTTTTTGCACATTCTACAGCAACTGATCATTTCTTGATAGATTCCTCACACAGCCTGTCCAGGCCAACGCCCGGACGCCGTACCGCCTCATGTCCAACCCTGGCAGCACTCGGACCGTCCCAGAAACGCCTGCCATGGCGGGTACACCAGCGAGAGGTGGAACCGCCATGTGAGATGCTGGAAACATCTGGAAACACCCTAAGGCACTAAGGCCCCAGGTGTTTTTAATGTTTTTTTAATGAGACTTGACTGCAGTCTGGTAATGATGGTAATGGGGTGATGATTGCATGACTATAGAAATCTCATGACTATCGTGATGTTTTGGCGTATTTGTTCAGTGCTTTGGCTTTTCCGAACGGATCAACTCCACGTTCATGGGATGGATGAGACTTTCTGCCGTGCCCTGATGGCAAGCCTGAGACATGCAGGTGCTCAGCCAGTTACTCCAGCCGCGGCCTTTGAACGTCCCAAACTCAAGATGCACAAACTTGATGCACAATTTGATGTTGAAGGGTTTGTCTGAATCATATTATCATAATATATTATATAATATTACTAGCACTTAATTTGATTATATAATAGCTCATGGTGTGATCTCATGAAAAGCCACAATCCCTTTGACAGGGTGCTCTGAAATTGCGCCGGCAAGGTTCAGGGCCACCAACTCCTCGGCATTCTCCTGCACGTAGTTTCTACCTCAGAGCCGGTCAATATGAACGGGGAATCGGAGGAATTGATACTGTAACTATTGATATATATATATATATCAATCTGTTATACTATACCTATATCTACTAATCAGAGGAATTGTTAACTATTGAATACTGTTGATAGCTATTAATACTTGTGCAACCAATCTGCTTGATGTTGAGTGTCAAGATTTTCCATCTCTCAAAACACCTGCATACTTTTATTGTCTCTTTAGGAGATGCAACCACACAGGCATACAGTTGTACAGTACAATGTTCTTGAATAACATTCTCCAAACATACATGGGCGCCCGGTTACTCTCGTTCGCGGTAGTAGCCCATCGGTTTGGTACTCGTTGTGTCCATCAGCCTCCTGCAGCATTGACAACTGGGTGCTTAAAGAGTTTAAGACCAATGGTCAACTATCAAACAGTTATTATGGATATTTATGGATATTTATGGATATTTATGGATCACATCGTTTTTTTTTTGCATGCTATGACCGACTATGACCCCGAATGGCTGATATTTTGCAGGGGTGAAACCACCAACCATTTGGATCAGGTGCGTACCAGCCGACGACGCCCAATCTACTAGGCAGGGAATCAACGTTGCTCTCTCGGCTTTGTGCCAGCGATTTCCCGGAAAATCGAGGCTGCAACCAATGCAGAATTCATATAATTTCTATGACACCTATGACTTTGTGGCTTTGCAATCATGTTCAGTATGTTCAGTGAAAGTTTGCTGACGTGGGGTATACCCCAAACTGGTAACTTTAATGGCAAAATGACAAACTGCTGGACTTTGGGTGGCCACTTTTGGTTCACCAATGAAAGCCATTGGTCAGCCTCGCAGGCAATCTCACGCCTGGTGCCATTGTGCCAGAAACACCCCATCCAGGCAGATATCGGGCCAATGACTCGTTCGAGAACTGCCCCCCCCCAATGGGTTTTCCTCGACGTAAATGCAGCACAAGTTGGATTCAAGAGGCTAACCAGTTCCCAATTTTCTTGGAACCTTGCTGTTCTGCTGTGCAACACAATAATGTAGGTACGTAGCTTTCGATGCTTTCGTGCCACAAGCGCATCTCATGTGGTTGTCCGGTCTCCAGAAGCCTCATGGTAGCAGATGCATTTTTGTAGCCCTCCCCATGCCTCCCCCAAAACTGGGGAAGTCATGAACAGTCATATTCATAATATTTCATAATATTTTATAATATCTAATAAAGATAACAAAGTAATCAGTAGACTTAATTGCTAGATATTGATAACATACAATCATATCATATCTAATAGTAATATTACTGTAATTAGATATAGCTAATAGTAATGTTACTGTAATTAGATATATCAAACAGTAATATTACTGTAAGTAGATATACCTAATAGGAATTAATAATAAGTATTTCTAAGTAAATATATTTCGTAGAATTGGATTATGGGAAAAATTACAGGAAAGCCCTATATTTGATGGTAAAAACCATGGTTTCCTGTAGATTTTCCCTTAATCCAATCCATTGATCGTAAGCTCTAGTAATATATTTCCCACTGCTGGCACTCCAGGCACTCCAGCGCGGCGCACGCCCAGTGGGATCGTTCCTCAGACGCCCATGGCCGCCTTTCCCGCTCCATGGACTCCAGGCGTGGGAAAGGTGTAGAAGGACAAGCTGACATCATAACTTTGGGTATAACTAACCTAGCTATGGAAAATCACCATTATGAATGGGTAAATCCATGTAAATCCACTATAAATGGCAATGTTCAATAGCTATGTTAAATTACCGGAGGGTAACTTTGGGTATAACTTGGTATAACTTGGTATGACTTCGGTGACCAAATTGATATTAACGAAGTTCAACTATCATTTACAAGTCCCAATAGGATCCAATAGGGGGTACAACACATTTCCAATGGGATTTTAATCTAGTTCAATGATTATTTGAAGACAAACTGACATCATGGTTATCATCATATTGGTGTATCTGAAAAATGGGACATGCTGACATGTCCCTATAGGCCCTAAACATCAATTGTGAATAGGAACTACCAAAGAATTGGAGCCAAGCAAGATCTGAGTTGTTCGACTCCAGGCACTCCACGCGCTACCCCAGGGACGCCTGCTGCAGCATTCCCCGGTGGTGCTCCAGGTTCAACTGACCTTTGAGCAGATCATTTCAAAACTGCTTCAAGCAGATTGGGGCGATATGTACTAAAATCACATCATAAAACATCATAATTGACATAATATATGAATTTTGGTTCTTTTTCCTTTTTTCCTTATAAAACATTGATCCATTTTTGGGGATCCCAGTTGACGCCCGGAACGCCAGGAACGCCCGGAACGCCAAGAACGCCAGTGCCGCAGACGCCTGTGCCGCAGACTCCGCATGCGGGACATTATGTGGAGCTTAAGGAGGAGTATCCAGGCTGGGAACCGCAGCTGTCATTTAACTAATAGAAATTTGATGCAATTTGAATGAAGCAGATGAATGGAGGATGGGATTCTCCAAAAAAAATGATAGCACTATTTATGAATTAATAATGGGATAAGTCATGATAATTCCATCCTCATAGCACTATAGTAATGAGCCCACAATGAATAGATCCAGTGCTAAACCAGAGTTTTAAGAGGGGTATTCGATATTTGGGGGAAGGGAGTAATTCAACCAGCCCAATCCTTGGGTAGCCAGTTTTGACTCATCCCTATTTGATTAGGCTTTTTGTTGTTTCAAGCATAGCTGGCACCTGGATTTGCTAGCGTGGCAACCGCGCACGACTAGAGCACGGATCTGGGAAGACTTTGGTTTCAGATGGTTTCAGCCAGTTTCCCATTTCCAAGGTTCCCCAACCCCCAAAGTCTCCACCTTTCTCAAAGTTTCCAAGAAATCCCAAGCAAAGACAAGGTTTCTGAAGGACACAGGTGGGAGCAAACTCCCAAACCTCTCCCGAAAAATGGAGATTCTCAGGCGACAAGTTCCACAACATCCCTCCAAGAATCTCCAAGATCTTCCCAGAAACAGTTTTCCAACTTCCGGCTGACAACGCGTACGCCGCGTACGCGTTGCGCGCAGAGAATATAGTTCTCTTGGTGTGAACCACTTTTGGCCGAACACAAAGGAAACAGAACAAAGCAAAGACTATCTGCAGAATCGATGTTTGACCTCATTGGGTCATTGGGACATATATTTCGCATCAATGGACAGACAACAAGCTGCTGTAAGCATTGTTAAATTATTCATGGTGTCCGCGCCTCTAGGAGCGCGAGCGCCTGGCGCTTTCCTGTTTTTGCATCGTTCATCTGATCGTTATAAGATCTTCTTGGGGTGGGGTGGAGCTAATAACGTCCTGTGCTTGGACAGCTCTTTCAAAAAACGGAGATAAGAGATGCGCAGAGTCCAAGGCATCGCCGAAATCAGTGCTTGAATTACACAATCTTCTCAGACACCATAGTAATGAGGCGAACTTTGACCCTGAAAAAAATCGGCGCCTTTGCAGGGCTTTGGGATAATTTGGGATATTTCACAAAGAGACATCAAGATATTGAAACACGTGAAACCCTGAAAGGGTTCACAAATTCATGATGATGGCTGATTGAAGACAATGATGAAATGTGTCAGTGCTCCAGCGCTCCTCAAGGCGCAAATACTTTGGAACGCCCTCGCAGCGCCTGTTTGTAATAACAGTGACGAATCATGTTTGTCCATGTGGGCCTTATCATCAAATTCATTTTAAGATGAACAGGTCAGAGGTATTATCGCGAATCTCGAGACAACAACATCCAACACATTTTTGCATTAACTACCTTTGAGTTCATTTGAAACCATTGAAACACAATGGTGTGCCAAGTTGAACTCCAAGTCGCAAGCAAATGCTGTGACCAGTTTGTACATGTTTGTATATTCCGGGACGCAATTTTAGAAGCAATTGCCGGAATTATCGGAGAGCCCTGCTTCTATTTGAAATGGACGTTGCAAACCCCCCAAGTCCCGTTCAAATAGAAGCAATTTGTTTTTCAAGGTCCAAAGCTAAGAATTGATTCTATCTGAACGAGCCCCTGGAAAATATGCAAAAACACAGGGTTTTTTGAGTTTTGCTGATAAACTATGATAATTTCTCTGGGAAATTGACAAGAATTGTACACTTTTGTGCCAAAATGTGCAAAAAACCATGCGTTTTCAACTCGTTTTGAACTTTTGACTCAATGTTTGACCACAAATGAGTATGATCCCTCTCTAAACTGTGCAGTGTGCAGCATTGCAAGGCAGGTTGAGCACGACCAATGTTTTCCATTTTGGGCAAAGACAAAGGAGACCCAAACGAGACAGTGTTTTGCAGTTTGGATGTTTCTCTAAGGTCTCCACTTCAAAGCAGTCCAATCAAATAGAAACTATAGGATATGGGATTGCTTCTATTTGAACGAGCCCCTGGAAAATATACAAAAACACAGGGTTTTTTGAGTTTTGCTGATAAAGTATGATAAATTCTCTGGGAAATTGACAAGAATTGTACACTTTTGTGCCAAAATGTGCAAAAAACCATGCGTTTTCAACTCGTTTTGAACTTTTGACTCAATGTTTGACCACAAATGAATATGATCCCTCTCTAAACTGTGCAGTGTGCAGCATTGCAAGGCAGGTTGAGCACGACCAATGTTTTCCATTTTGGGCAAAGACAAAGGAGACCCAAACGAGACAGTGTTTTGCAGTTTGGATGTTTCTCAAGGTCTCCACTTCAAAGCAGTCCAATCAAATAGAAACTATAGGATATGGGATTGCTTCTATTTGAACGAGCCCCTGGAAAATACACAAAAACACAGGGTTTTTTGAGTTTTGCTGATACAGTATGATAATTTCTCTGGGAAATTGACAAGAATTGTGCACTTTTGTGCCAAAATGTGCAAAAAACCCTGCGTTTTCAACTCGTTTTGAACTTTTGACTCAATGTTTGACCACATCTAAACTGTGCAGTGTGCAGCATTGCAAGGCATGTTGAGCACGACCAGTGTTTTCCATTTTGGGCAAAGACAAACGAGACCCAAACGAGACAGTGTTTTGCAGTTTGGATGTTTCTCTAAGGTCTCCACTTCAAAGCAGTCCAATCAAATAGAAACTATAGGATATGGGATTGCTTCTATTTGAACGAGCCCCTGGAAAATATACAAAAACACAGGGTTTTTTGAGTTTTGCTGATAAACTATGATAATTTCTCTGGGAAATTGACAAGAATTGTACACTTTTGTGCCAAACTGTGCAAAAAACCATGCGTTTTCAACTCGTTTTGAACTTTTGACTCAATGTTTGACCACAAATGAATATGATCCCTCTCTAAACTGTGCAGTGTGCAGCATCGCAAGGCAGGTTGAGCACGACCAATGTTTTCCATTTTGGGCAAAGACAAAGGAGGCCCAAACAAGATAGTGTTTTGCAGTTTGGATGTTTCTCTAAGGTCTCCACTTCAAAGCAGTCCAATCAAATAGAAGCTATAGGATGTGGGATTGCTTCTATTTGAACGAGCCCCTCGAAAACATACAAAAACACAGCATGTTTGTGAGTTTTGCTGATAAACTATGATAATTTCTCTGGGAAATTGACAAGAATTGTGCACTTTTGTGAAATAAACTATTCAGTATGCATATGTATATATATATATATATATTTAGCTATTCTGAGCTCCTCAAACTCAAATTTATGTTGTTTTGAGCTCTGTGGCCAGCCCCAATCCGCAGGGGATCGATGCCAGACCGGGGTCATGGGGTAAAAAAAAGGTGTTGGGGTCGGCAGGGAAACATGTTTTTGGGGAAAAATGCCTCTCCAGGGAAACATGTTTTCGTGGTATTTTACAGGAAAAATGCCTCTCCAGTACCAACTCCCGTTCAAATAGAAGCAGTTGTTAGTGAATCGGTCTGTTTTACCAATTGCTTCTATTTGAAACGGACTCGGCTACATATGGACTTGGGCCTGCTTCTATTTGAAAAAAATATTGAATATCTTCTAAAATAGTGTCCCGTAATATACTTTGCCCACGGTCTTTACATACACCACCACCACCATGTTTGTTGCATATTCTTGCAACGTACAGAAGGAACCTCGAACACAGTGACAACTAATTAACAAACATTAACAAACTATTTTTAGGTGTTTAGCGTTGATGGTGGCATTTGTTGATTTCGGATGTGGGAACGTTCTGCATACGCTGTGTCAAGATGCCACCGACGGAACTCTATCGCATCTTTGAATTCTCTTGCTGGATATTGGAGTTTACATGTTTGAATTCACAATGAAGAGACCACCGGTTCAAAAGGGAGTGTGCGAATTCCTTGGATGTGCCAGTTGGCATGTTCGACCTTTCAGCAGTGTGGTGACACAACGCATTGAATGCCGCATTGAATCATATTGAATGCGTAAGCACTACAAGAGATGCGTCAGCGTCTGCGTTTGCTTGTGCATGCACAGGTACCCCAAACATCGTTCCTCAAACTCCGGCCCATTGAACCCTTTGGTCAAGGACTGTCCAAATCTGCCGATCTTTGCAAGTCATATGAGTCATCAGAATGTGCATCTCATGTCTGACATGTCTGACATGTCTTGATCGTGTGACATCGTTTGCAGATTGCGCAGGCAAAGCGAAAGTCGCAAAAGTGCTCAGCAGCCAGTGCCCTCGAAAGACATGTTGGAAAAGCCGCGGATTGGACGATTTTGCTTGCGGCCCTTGGTGCTAAGATGTCAATCCAAATGCTTACCTACTCTATGTGGTGGTATTTGAGGGGCATGGTTGCTTTGTTTTGAAGCAGTTATTTCTTATCAGGGTACTACAGGTTTGATACTGATGTTCTTGATAGAGATGAGATGGCTCAAGCATTTGCTGACATTGTGAAAGAATGCGTGGTGAAAGAGCTATCTTCCCACACTCAAACAGTGACACAAAAGCTTCTTGGACGACCATGACAAGAGTATGAAGGGCTACCAGACTTTGCAAGACTTTGCCCATTCAAACAGTCTGCCTTCATTGCGAAAACGAGGAGCGATGGGATCAAGGGATGTGTTTTTTTGGCAATATCGATGATCCATCACTTTGGTTGGTCATCCATCACCCTTTTGCCTGGCGAAGTCCACGACTTCTGGTTCAACCAAAGTGATGTCTTGCGGTCGTCTAAGTCACCATTTTTGTTGGCAAATTCTGCTGTTGAATGGTTCAAGTCTTCCATGATAGGCCATGCTTGCAGCTCCGGTGGCCATGCCTGGTCAAAATGGCGGATATCAGGTGCAATATGTGTGGGGACCCTGTGGGGACCCTGTGGGGACCCTGTGGGGACCCAGAGGCCCATTGAGACCCATTGAGAGATTTTGCATGACCTGTGTAGAGTGGTAACCTAGAGTAACCTGTCATCTTTTCAAACCACAGGGTAATCTGCCACTTCAAAACCCAAGCACGTTTGTAGATGATGGTAAACAGATGTCCTTGGTTGGTGCCTTGATAGAAAGGGCTCCTCCAAAGAACCCCCGCTGGCCATTTTCCTCAAACTGAGGTGCTCAAGGCCCAGAAATCTCTGCATTTTATAGAGGCGTGTTCCTCTAAAAGGTTCAAATCTGGTAGCCGAAAACGACGATATATATATATATATATATTTATAGATTTAAGAAAGGTTTTTTTGTATACCATGGTGCTTGAACTTCAAACAGTGATTTTTTGGCTTCCTTGCTTTTTCTCATGAAAAAACAACCTGATGAAAACGCATTTTGTAGTGAGGACAGCTGGTGTTGTAGGAAACCATGTCAAGTTTGTAGGGTTGCATGCTGTCATGTTGTGCAAAGGTTTCAACTTTGTAGCGACCCATGTCTTTTGTTATTTTTTTGCCCAAGATGGGTGATGCCGGAGGCAAGACATGGCAAAACAACCTTAAAAAAATGCACAATCATGTGAAAGGAACAAACACATGGTTATCACTATCACTGTTTCTCCTGGATTGTCACAGAACCTTTCCAAAGCATGTGCCGGACTAAACTTTTAAACATGTTTTTTTTGGCTTAACCCCTGATTGGGTAGGTTTTGTGTGGTTTTGTGCTGTACCCAACTTCAGCTTTATAGAGGCTCAATGCCATTTTTGGGTGCTACCCATTTTGGATTTTTGTCAAAGTTCGGGCCCTTACTAAGTACCCAAATTCACAGGGGGATCATGCGGATGGGATTGTCCATTAAGAATCTTAAAATTGGATATACTACCACAATTCCACTGGCTATTATGTGTAGATTCGGAATACATCTCTGATCACAGAATTCTACAATATATATGGTCCCGTCCTCCGTCTCTCCACCCCCCCCCCCCATGGGTTGGGTCCCCAGGTAGTAGCCCCAATTCCCTTCTATTTGCAAGCTATTGGCAGCATTTCTGAGGTCCAGCGTCGTATTTGCTAGGTCTTTGCAGCATTTCTGACTACCAGCCTCGCATTTACTAGGTACATGCTACCTTTTAGGCGGCCTACGTAGCACACATACTCCTTCAAAGTACCTACGTGCTACCTATAGTCATATATACATGTGCTATGTATCTACTGTATCTACTTCCTATTTACTACCTGTGTACTCTGACAACACCACCTGTGTTTAACATATACCGTACCGAACAATCAATCAATGATGCCATGCATACCATACCTATCATACCTATCATACCTATCATACCTATCATATCTATCATACACACCATACATACCATACATATGAAATGTAATTACCACCCCTACGATACATACAATAGCAAACATACATGCCATACATACCATACATACCTTACATAGGAAATATGCCATACCATCATAGTAATCATACATACCATACAGACCATACATACTGTCATATCAAACATACCATACCCAACAGACTTACATACCATACCTACCATCCATACAATACCAACCACTCATGCCATACATACCATACCTACCAAACATACCATACTTTCCAAACATGCCATACCAGACCGACCATACACACCATACATACCCAACATACCATACCACACCCCCACCACACCACAGGGGGGGGAGGGGGACAGTGCCACACCCCCACCACACCACAGGGGGGGGGAGGGGGAAGATCTCATATGGGGCCAGTATATGGGACCCATCCCATGGGGGGTGGGGGGAGGGGGGGGGTGGCAGGGCCTGGTGCATATATAACAATACACACACACACACAGAAACATGCATATATATATATATACACATACCGTATATACCCCCTAACACATATAACACATATTAACATGTACATTTTCACCATGAAAGTTGCCATTTTTGTTGGACGAAACAGATGCCCAATCTGAGGCGGCTCGAGGCTCAGCACCGCCTGCGCCGCGCGCAGCACCGCGTGCTCCGATGCGATGGGGTGGCTTTCCAGAAGCCAGCAAGGCAAAGATGACACCGGTTGGGTTTGTCCTTCAAAGATGAGAAAATCTGCCAACATCCAATGGTCCAATGGTTTACAAACGCATTGTCCCCTAAATGATTTAAATGGGCATAGATTGGGATATCATTTTGAGGCAAAGCCAAATTGGAGCTGGCCTCTCCACGACTTTTTTTGACCTCTCTGCTGTAGATTTGTAACTCCGGCTGTCAAATACAGGGCCAGGGAGGATCTGTGCATAACTTGTTTGTTAATGTAGTTCATTCCATATATTCCGTGCAGTTCTAATGTTGGCGCTGATATTTGCACCATCCGCTCTTGAACTGCTAAGAGACTTGCTTGGAGGTGGTTCAACCGCAGCTTCAAGTTGCAGGTGGGGCACCCCACGGGTATCCAACATCAAAGTACCGTGCCTTCAAAAGGGTTTGTCTTATATCCTTGATACGTTGAAGTCGGAAAGCTGGTATCACACAGCTCATGTGGGATTTCGCCGTGCTGTCATAGTTTCTTGATGTTGCCAACGAATGGTTCATCGGCCTGGCCCTGATAATCAGGCGGACGCGCTGCTCATGGTCCGCAAGTGGCTGTTGCAGACTGAGACCTCCCGGTGTCTGAATTTGATGCTGATGATGTGGTTATTGTGGTCCCTGCTGTTGATGATTATGAAGACGACCCAGAATTATTGAAGCTTAGAATCTGTGCACTTTGCAAAGCGGGGTTGCTTCTCAAGGCGATGGCAGAATGGTTTAAGTTTTATACCACTCTTCTACCTCTCACTGACTACCACTACTTCGGACTTGCGGACTTGAGTTGCTAACCAAATTAACCAACCATTTGGCTATGACCATCCACAAATCCCACGACATCAGGCCATGATTCCCAGCATTTCCCAGCTATTTTTTAAAGGTGAACAGAAGGGTACCCCGCTTGGAAACTTGGCGTCCAAGGCCGTGACTGCAGTCCTTGCTGTCCAGGAACTCAGCGGAATGGCAGAAAGATTAGTTGCGATGCTGACTCCTGAAGAGAGATATTGTTGACACGAATACTGTACTGGATACCTATGGATACCTATAACATCTTATAACTGTCTTATAACTAATAATAATATGAACAAACATAGTATGCGTCATAATGATGAGTATATACAGACTTTGCAGATGAATTTGACATCGGGAGATCCGTCATCAAATCATCCCTGAAAAGATGGCCGCCAAGGCTCCAACCCCCAGCAAGATTCAGCCGCAGTTGCAGAATCTGCAGCTTGGCAGATGGCACTGATGGCACCGACAAGTCACTAAGTCCACAGCGGATTTCAATGTGTATGAAATGATGAGATGTGTCGGGAAAGATGTTGGAAAACATGTTGGCTGTGGACATAAAAACCAGGTGGATGTTGGAAGGACGATGTGACATGATGTGACCATGTCTCCCATGACAATGTGAGATTTTATGTTTGATTCCTTTGTTCATATCCTGCCAAGCTGCTCAAGCTGAACCTCCAGAGGGAACGCCAATTTGTGCGGAACTCGCCATGGCGGAAGTGCAAAAATTTGAAGTTGAGAAGGATCCCGAAGCTGGGATGGAATCACCAAAAGCCGAAGATGACGTGAAACCAGTGCCCCCTGCATGGAAGGAGGTCTATGGAGGAAGTAAATTTGAAGTTAGATCCTTGTTCCCTCCCTTCACCTGGCTACCTGCCTACGTCAGATATGCCAAAGGCGGGGTTCCGAGATTGCATGTTACAATGTTTAGACAAGTTGTGAGCAGAGTTGATGTCTCAAACTGAGAACACGCTGTGCAGTGCCACAATGGAGGCACTGCTAGCACCGGAGACATCGAAAAGATGGGAGAACTGCCGTACTCCATCAAGGGAGATTTGATTGCAGGCCCAGGGATGGTGTGGCACTGGGCACTGGCATAGTGTCAAAAGAAACGTTGAAGGACATGATGCCAGTCCACTGGCTGCTACCTGTTTCCACCCGTCCGTTTCCACTGGGCATTTCGATGCAGATCTGTGCGCAGACGTTTGGCAAGGATTCTGATCTGTTGCGGATATTTCTTGTTTCATGAAGCAAATTGTCCTCTTTAGTTACTGTAAGCACTGCGAACCGCAACGAAAGAACAGAGCTTTTGGAAGCTAGTGAATACAAATCATGGACGTTCAAACAGGTGTGGTATTGGCAGTGGTGAATGAAGAATTCAGGTAGCACAAACCAAATCCAACAGAGTGAAGACTGAGAGATCGAAAAACAATGCACACGGCTGGTGGACACTATGCTGCACCCCTTGGCAAGTCCAACTTTCTCAATAACATTCAATTTCTTGTTCTTATTAAAATCAACATAAATCAACATACATATATATATATATAAATAGTTATATATAGACTAAATTCAATGACGATTTTGAGGTACCCAACACCTCATGCGAGCTCCGGCGCAGGTCTCACAGTGGGTCTGATGCTGGTGCCGCAGTGTTTGGCCTTCGCCTTGCTGGCAGGCTTGCCCATTCGGGCAGGCTTGTACTCCTCCTTTGCGCCCCTGGTGATTTATGCATTGCTCGGTACCTGGCCTGGAATGATGGCCAGCAATGGATAGTAGGGGGAACTATCCTTCCCCAATTTTTTTTCCCAAATAGAGTAGCCGTATTTTGGGTTAGCGAATCATTGTAATTCACAACATCATTCCAAGTTGATTTCGAAGCAACGCTTCATTCTTGGTTCATAACATCGTGCTGAGAAGCATATTATAGATAAGCTCGACAAGCATAAGACAGGAGAAGACAGGCATGGCCGGCATGGCTAATTTGTTTGTTATTTTGGTGATGCTTATGATTGTGGTCATGGTACGTCATGGTACGTCATGGTACGTCATGGTACGTCATGGCACGTCATGGTACGTCATGGTACGTCATGTCATGCTACGTCATGTCATGCTACGTCATGGTACGGCATGGTACATCATGGTACGTCATGGTACGTCATGGTACGTCATGGTACGTCATGGTACGTCATGATACGTCATGGTACGTCATGTCATGGTACGTCATGTCATGGTACGTCATGTCATGGTCATGTCATGGTACGTCATGTCATGGTACGTCATGGTACGTCATGGTACATCATGGTACATCATGGTACGTCATGGTACATCATGGTAGGTCATGGTACGTCATGGTACGTCATGTCATGGTACGTCGTGGTACGTCATGGTACATGGTACATATGTCATGGTTGCGGTGCCGCCCAGGTACCCTTCGACAGCTTCAGGTGGGGCCCACTGCCTTGATCAGCTTATTGACAGGGCAGGCCTTAGATGCAGTGAACTTGTCGCCTGGAGTTGCTGAAAGTAAGGTTTGTTTTATCCCATCCAATATTTGGGGAATATTTATCTCATCCAATGGGGAAAAGAATATCTGAAGGTAACCTTTGATGTTTTTTCAATATACAACCCAACATCTGGGATGTCAACTGTTCTTTTGAAAGAGTTCATCCATACAACCCAGGTTGGGCGATGAGGAGCGCTTGAGTGGGGCCTGCACCTTAGCTTTGCTGGTGGGCCTCGTGAGTTTTCTGCTGGGCGTTTTGCGCTTTGGCTTCGTGGTGGATTTTATGTCGCACAGCGTCATGAGTTCCTTCTGTACCGCCTCAGGATGGGCTTTCTGAAAAATCGTGGAAGACTCTATGTGGTTAAGTGATGTTAAGTGTTTGTGGGATTGGACAAGGGGACTTGTGATCACCAGGGGTATTTACCAGTGATCAACCACTTACTGGGATGATCCATGTGGTCTTCCATGGATTTTTTGGGGCGCTGGCATGGCTATTCCCTAGCTTGTTTGGAAGGCAATACTCAGTTCAGTTGTGGTCACATAGCAGTTTTAGTTTGGCAAATTAATGAGTCAAACCTGCTCTCCTCTGGATGTACAGACCATCAAGACCCTGCTTCAGGCGTGATCATTGCCACATCCCAACTAAAGCATGTCCTTGGCATCAATATCAAGAGGCACAAGTACTGGTGGCAGACTGCATATGACTTGTGCAAACACCTTCCAGAGATCGATGCGGCAACTGCAGTGCTTGGCTTCACGCTTCTGGCAATGCTGACCTTCTTTAAGAAGTAGAAGCAGGCTGGGAATGAAGCCAAGCGCTCCAAGAGTCTGCTTTGGAGGTTTTTCCCCAAGAACAAGGACTCCTGCGCCTTCAAATCCATGAAGATGTGCGCTGACTTGTCCTCGGTGCTGTGTGTGATCCTTGGTTGGGTCTGGGGCTTTATCTATCGAGAAGCTGGAATCACTTCTGTGAGGCTTATTGAGGATAGTGAAAGCAATGGCTTCCTGTTCCTGTTACCCAGCTTTGACAGCAAAACTCCAGATCTCATCGTACCGGCAGTGATGATTGCAGTGGTGGGTTTTCTGGAAACCATCGCAGTTGGTGGAAAGATGGCAAATGAAAAGCGCTACAGCTATGATGCCAACCAAGAACTTCTGGCGTTGGGCGCTGCCAATGTTGCTGGAGCTTTCATGGGTGCTTTCCCCATCACCGGTGGCTTTTCCAGGACCGCCGTGAACGCCATGTTCGGTGCCACTTCGCCACTCAGCGGCGCCTTGACATCGATCGTTGTGGTCATCGCGGTGTATTCGCTGATGCCTGTGGTGGAGCTGTTGCCTCTCTCAGCCTTAGCTCCGTTGATCATCCATGGGGCCATTGGTGTCACGGATTTTAAGGCATTCATCCCCACCTTCAAGGGCAACAAATTGGATTTCCTGATTATGGTGCCTTAGCCTAGCCGAAATAGCATGAAATAGCTCATCTTGGCGAAAAATCACATCATGTTGAATTCATGTTGCAGCCGTGGTTCAGTCACTAACCAGTAATGCATTGAACACACACACACATGGGTGGTTCAGTCACTAACCAGTAATGCATTGAACACACACACATGGGTTTGTCGACAAATGGAGTAACTATACCGAAAATGACCATGTTGATAGGGAACATGATGGTTATATATATAATATAATATGATATAATATAGTATAGTATAATATAATATAATAAACATATAATATAATATACGATAATATAATATAATTTAATATAGATATGAACGTAATTATAATATAATACAATAGAATACACATAATATAATATACTTAAATAGAATATAATATGATATGATACAATGTAATAGAATATGATTTAATAATGTATGTATAGTATAGTATATAATACAATATAATATATTATAATATAATATAATGTAATATAATACCATATGGTTATAATATAGTTATAATATAACATAATATAACATGGTTATAATATAGTTATAATATACTATAATATGATATAATATAATATGATAATATGATATAATATAGTAATATAATACAATATAATAATATATAATATAGTATAGTATAATATAGTATAATATAATATAATATAATATATAATGTAATATAGTATATTATAATATAATATAAGAATATGATACAATATAATTATTTATGATATAATATAATATACTATAATATAATATACTATACTATAATATAATATACTATACTATACTATATAATATAATATAATATAATATAATAATATATATAAATAATACTATAAAAATAAACATATATAAATGATAATAATAATACTAATAATAATACTAATAGTAATAATAACAACAACAATAATAATAAAAAACAATAAAAATAATACTAATAGTAATAACAACAACAACAGTAATAATAATAATATTAATAATAATAATATTAATAATAAAGATATTAATGATAATAAAAATATTAATAATAATAATATTAATAATAATATTAATAATAATATATATATATATTTTATATACTAATATTATTTTTTCATCTATTTTCAGAGAAAAGCATATGTTTAGGGTAGCCAGCCGCTGATGAGGTGGCCACCTTTCTGGTGTCTTTGGGCTTGACAGTGAAGGAAGGCCTCATCACAGGGGTGTCACTGTCCATTTTGAAGCTGACCTACGAAGTGGCCATGCCCAACTTGGCAGTCTGTGGCCAAGTGGAGGATGGAACCTTTAGAGATGTGAGGTACTATCCAGAGGGTCGGATGATGCCCAAGTGCGTCGTGGTTCGAATGGATGCTGGATTGAGCTTTGCAAACACCAGACGTTTGCAGGAGTTTTGCATGCGCGCCATGGCTGCTGCAAGCAAAGCGGACTCATCAGTCTCCCATTTGATCTTGGATTGTAAATCCGTCAATGGGACGGACATGACTGGATGTGAAGCCATTGAAAACCTGGCCATTTCGCTCGAGAAGCGCAAGAAATCCCTTGTCTTGGCCAACTTGAAAGCACCACTCACAAAGGCAGGATCTTTCGCTCCCAAGCATCGAAGCGATCAATGGCATTTGGTGATTTGCTGATAGATCGTGGCAGATCATCATTTCTCATTCATGATTCGAGTGTGACAGCCGGATAAGTGGAACTTTGTTTGTGTGTGTGTGTGGACCATTGTGGAACTCTTTTGGTTTCCAGATCCAGCAGGTGTTGACCCATGACATCCCATGACATCCCATGACCACATACATTGGGCCCATTTGGGCAGTCAGGGTGCAGCGATTCAGGCCATGTTCGCAGCCGGTGTGGACAAGCATATTGAGGCGAGTCAGCCTTGTCACCCTTATGAAACGATTACGAAGATCAAATGATCAAAGATAGATATGAAGGATTATGAAGGCATTGTTTCTTCAGAACCAAAGGCAGCAAACTAAGAATGAAACATGGCAAGGCCAGGTTCAGGATCCCAGTGAGACTGAGAGTTGTGTCTCTTTTTGTGCTATCCTGGCCCAATCCTGGCTCTCCTTGTTTGCTTCGGAGGCGCACAGTGGGCATCTTTGTTGGAACATGGGCCAAGCTATTGAGTTGGTGAATGGAGGTGACCCTGCAGCAGCCAAGAAGAAACTTGGCATCAGCGCGCATCGATATCATCGATGTGGGGATGGGTGAAAACCCATTATTGCCATATGGGGATGGGTCAATACCTATACATACCATTTTTAGTGGGATGAACATCCATTTACCAGCTATTTTGATGTTCACCAGGGGTACAAGGTTTTGACACACTGCCATATGTTTTGGGGAATAAACATCCATTAACCAGCAATTAAAATGAGTACCTAGGCTATGACTCAGACTCATACCCACGGGGATGTTGTCTAGTCTGATCCTATTCACATTTCATAAATATAGAAAATTTTGATGCTTCCCAGGGTCGGAGGGTGCCACCAGATTCTTTCCAGCAAGTCGAGAAGTTATTCGTTACAGTTGCCAGCTGTAGCTGTTGCCCTTGCTCTCCCAGGGGTACGCTAGGAGATGATTGGAGAGTATGGTACAGACTTTTTGTTTTGGCCAGGTTTTTGCTTTGAGAGCGATACACTTTCTATCCATCAAGGCATTGTTTATCCACAAGTCGATATAAGATGATATATATATATATATATTATATATAAGTAGAAGATAGTATACGAGCTCTGCAGTATGCATGATTTATGAAGGCGGTTTTTCTGGAATCTGAGGTCTGTGCATGATCTCCACAGCCGGGTACAATCAAGCGCACAGGGCAAGCAGTGCATTCCAGTTTGATCACCGGGATGTCCAACACTGCGACACCCGTTTTCTCTCTCAGCAACTGGACGATTTCATGGGTTTGACTCAATTTACGGTCATGAAACGATGGGGAAGTATGGGGAAGTATGGGGAAGTATGGGGAAGTATGGGGAACATGATGGCACACTTAATATATCTTAATATTCACTTAATGAACCAGAGGTTCTTCTTCGTTCTTTTTTGGCTTTCCAGTCTTACAATCCCCGAAGACTTAAGTCATTGCTGTTGAGATTCAGGTGAGACGACCTGGAGTCTGATCATGCAATGGTCGGTGCATCTGCATCTTTCCATTTGAATTCCATTTGATCAGTGTTCGATTGGTTGTCAAACATACCAATCATATAGTGCCATGGTTGATTTCAACTGTCTTTCCAAACAGGGACTAGCTGGTGGATACATGTCGGAAATTTGGCGACATCCTGACCTTGCAACGTTTCGTGGCTTGGACGCGAAGCAGTCCTGCCTCTTTCGTTTTGTGCCACTTGCGCGCCATTTGCACTCGTTGCGATATGATACGCGCGGATGCATTCGCACCAGTTGCGATATGCTGCCCAACAAAAGTTCGTGCGATTGAGAAATTGAAACCAACCTTGGTTTCTGGATGTATTTTAACGAGAAAGTTGATTGTTGTTGACCTGAATCAAGCAACATTGAACTGAACTTTGGCTTCCATTGCTGCCATGTTTTTTCCCACTTCATCCTGACCTGGTGCAGCCATTTACTGGACTCCTTTCTGTGCTGAGGCCAAGGTTTCAGCCTCCAGATTTTGAAGGGGAAGATGGCCAACTTCCACGTGCAGAGCTTGGAGTCGGTACGGCTTACGCGGCTTACTGCCTTACTGAGGCAAAAGAGTCAGGAGGTGACACTACTTACAACATACCGACCACATAGAACAAACATTCAACGAATATTGCAGAGTGGTGGCACCAGAAGGTTGATCTTGGCAAATAAATATTCAATCGATCAATTGATTCTTGGTTGATATGGTTGTGATCGATTGTCAATTCGGGCTCTCTGCTGTGTTCAGCCAAATTTCTTTGGCAGGTCCAGATTCCCCATGTAGCACTCCCAGGGAAGCAACGCAGGCCGGTTGCAGTATCCCAGGCTGTGGAAGTTGTCAGGGAGTTATTGTCTCAGAGGGGAGACAAGAGATATAAGAGTAGAGCAGCAGAGCGATGAAATTGAAGAATTGCATGATTTTTTTGGTCACTTTCTCAAGTTTCAAGGAACAAGGTCTGTCAAACTTTGTTCCATCAACCGTTTTGAAGTTCAAGATCAACCGTTTTGAAGTTCAAGTACTCAATCAACTATTTTTTCTGCTCGATGCAGAAATGTTTGGAGCTGACAGGAGGCATTGAGTGATTGTCCAGAGGAGCGCTGCGCCAGTTGCTCCCCAGAGCTTTCCCATGGACAAACTGACAGATACCGACAGCCAATCAGAAACATACATTCAAATACATTCAAAACTTACTGCGTGTATACCTAACAATCATCCAGAAGAAATTGCTGAGAAGGATGTATTTTAGTTTGCGACAGTGGCTTTTCCGCAGGAATTGGGACCATTTCCGGCCATGACTTTCGTAGAGTACAAGAGCAGATCCTCAAACCAGTGGATCCTGGCTAAGGCATTGTGGGAATATGGGAACATATGGGAACCATCGAAGCTCAATGACTAAAGCCTGGCTTTCCAATTTATGGAGACACCTTCAATAGCTGGAGGCTTTCATGGAAATCCGAAAATCAAATGAATGATTTGGGGGTAGCCACCATTTTGGGACACCTCCATATCCGATCATGGCTGCATGATGGATTGGTTCTGTTGGGAAATTGATAGGAAGCCCACTTGATGGTACCAATCCACCATGATATCCATAATCCACCCATACTTGAGCACTAGTGTATTGCTGCGAGCGTTTCTGATCTCACCAATCATTGCAGGTCGAGAGCTACAATGCGGACACCCAAAGCTATCGGCTGGATGTTCAGCCCTATGCACCAGCAGACAGGCTGGTGGATATCGCACCTACTCGGCAAAGAAATCAGATCTCACTTCCGAAAGTCAACCTGCCCAGAAAAGGTTCACATTTTGGTGCTCACCAGTGGTGTGAAATGACGCAGACGCACGTACTGGGTGTAGTAGCTTCCCAAGCAATTCCGAGCCTCAATCTTAATGCTTGCAGGGTACGCGCTCGCCGTGCAGCAAAGAGGAGACCCTTTCCGCCAAGCATTTTCTGCACAGTGTTTCAACATCTTTGTTTTGCAACCCTCCGAAGAAATTACTCAATCATTGAATCATTAGGTTTCTTAAGCAGTTTTACGACAAGAGCAGAAACAGGAGATAGAGTTGCAATGTTTTTAACTCTCTAAACTTAATCGAAGGTACCTGATCGTTCTCACGGCTTGAAGGGGTTCACATAGTCTTTACAATGTTTTTACATGTTTTACTGTAATCGGCTTCGATGGGTTAAACATGTCGTTACTCATGATGCCAAGGGTTACTCTCTGCAGGGCAGGAGCTCAAGTAGAAGATGTGCGGACTCCAAGTTTAGAACGAGAGCTTGCTGGGGGGCTTGCGTTCAGTGGACTGGTTGAAAGATGTTGAAAGGTGGGAAAGATATTTCAGGGATTTTGGAGCTTTCTGAGCTTTCTTATTCGTAAGATCCTCATCCTTGTGGATCTTGTAGATCCTTGTTCTCGTTTCTCCCTTCCCTCCTTTTTGCACTGTAGGCCTCAGGACACCGATGTCGGATTGACCTCATGTAGCAGTGCAGTCAGATGATTTCCGAGGAAGTGCCAGCGGTTGCATGCCGGGTTGAGACTGAGAAGGTGCAGTTCTTTGGAGAGATTCCAAGATTCTTCCAAGATGCGGGGCAATAGATTTACGCGAAGCCGTTCAAAACAATTTTATCATTTATAAGTATTAATTTATCAAGATTAACAGGTTTAACATATTTTTAAACAAAGTCTGCAAGTTAGCAACCTGAGCATACCTGAGCTGCAGGCATCGCTTGAGTTTCAGCCCAAGTCGCCACAAGAAGAGGCGATGCCGGCGGGTGTGGTTACTGGTATTTGGTACTTTAACCTTAAGGGCATTGATCAGATCTAATAATATCCAATAATACTATATGATAATCCATATTGAATTACAGATATTTAGGATTGCATATATGCACACCTTATGTATCATCAGAATTCTATACTAGGCGCATGTGCACTGTCCATGGCTGTCCTGTACTCGACTCGCCCAGGTGGAGATGCTCAAAAGACGAGTCGCAGAATTGGAAGAGGAGAATCGACGATTGCATGCACAGGCGAAAGCAATGCAATGGTTGATTCTTCGGAAATGGGGATATAGAATGATATAGAATTAGAATCATCAAGGAGATGTAAATATGTAGATGTAAGGGGGATACGATGAGATAAGATGGGATTTCACCAATGGGATATATTTAAAATTTATGTATATATACGTGTGTATATATATATTATTTCATTTATATACGATATAATAACGGGAATTGAGATGGGAAATCCTTTCTGCTATACCCGGATCCTGATGGGGACATGCATTGGAGTTGCAAGATCCAACCTTGAAATTGTATGAAGTCATGGTGAAACGTTAGATTATACATATTATACACCTATATAAACCTGTTGGGGCTTGTTATATCATCATTAATAGGGAATTATAATGGCCAACAAGAGGATGATTCCATGGAAAGCCTACTCCGCATTGCGGCAGCATTCAACGCAATGCTGCAGGTGGCTCAGGAGACGGATTTGAAGGAACGCTACCGACAGGAGACAACCGGGTAGCTAGATGGTACTGTAGCCAGTGGCCAGTATCCAGTGTGTAAAGCCTGGATCAACATGATCAACTGAATGGATACACATTTTAGACTCTGGCAGAAGGTTCCATGTTTTGCGCTGCAGAGCTATCCAACTTCAAAATTTGGAAAGATACTGTAGCCTGGGAAGGTGGTTGAGGCCTCACGGGTTAGGTGTGTAGTGGTTGTAAGTGGTTGCCGGAACGGGTCAGAATCATGGTAAAACCCGATGGATCCCAGACGGTTGATCACCATAGTGCAATGGGAAGGAGACCCACGATATCCCACGATGCTTCATGACGTTTCATGATGCTTCATGATTCTTGGATCTCTACAGGGTCGACAGAAGCGCCTTTTCAGCATGGCTGCCATGGCTCTTCAACTTCTGATCCTTGCGGTCCTTGCGGGTTCTTCTTTTCAACACCTGGATGTGCCAAAGGATACCCACCTGCATTCCGCCACATGCAGACAATCCAGTGTTTATCCTGGCCTAAGAGGATCCACAGGGGCTCAAGTTGCACCATTCTCTCAGTGAAGCAGAAGAACTGATATGCGCTAATGGCCAGAATCCGTGGGGGTTGATGGACAAACATGGGGTTTATAGTATTTATAATGACTGATTGGAAGCGGATTGTGGACTAATTGATTAATCCACTTTAAGAACCGTTACCGTATCAACCAACCAGTAGGTTTCCAGATGAAAGAGAGTCTTTGGGACTCCTCAAAGGCCTTACTCGAGGATAATCGAGGCGGGTGCATTCTGCCTCACCCAGGCAGTACAGCGAGTCCCTTGTACCATCTTGTACCAATATATGCAGAACTTGCATCAACTAGGTGGGTTTGCATTAAGTTTTGGATTTTGGGTTCAGGGATGGAGATGGAATTGGTGATGGTGTGGTGATGCTGCTGCGGCTGCTCCTGATGATGGTGGTGATGATTGATGGATTGAATAGGACAGTAGGCCAGCGAAGCAGCATGTCTGAATGAAAGTGTTCGAGAATCCGAAACAATCTCGTGGAATTCACGACATTTTTTAAAAAATTGATAACACCAGATCCCAAGTATCTCCCAATTCTTTCTCTCAGCTTCAGGAGCTTGAGGCCCGGCGGGGCCAGACACCCAGATGAGCCAAACGCCGCGGCAAGCCCCTGACCATTTCCAGTTTCTGGATGCAAAAGGCAAGCCAGTTCTGGTGGGAAAACATGCAGCGCTTTGGGTCCCTCGGTGGAGGCCTTTGGGGTGAGCTGACGAATTTGTGGGTGGCATTGTCAACCCTGACCAAAGTGGACGTTGTGAACAGCTGTGTTGCTTGAATTATGCCAGTTCTGCGCTGGATGAAACCCAATTTCCATTCCCAAGAAGGGCAGGGTTGTCAGCTTTGCCACCATAAGAAAAGCTTGCACTTGCAAATGATCACTTAATTGTTGGCCCTGAGAGCCATCGCGGTCTGTATTGTGGACGCCCGGAAGCACAAGAGATAGCTGCCTCGACCCAACAATTTCTGTTTTGACATTCATGGCTTCCACAGAAGGCTCCTGGAAACCATCCTCGCACCATCCTCGCACTTCATCCGCGCAGTGGCTCCATGTGCGCCAAGTGGGATCTTGAGAGACCACAGCATGGCGAAATGACGACTCAACGGAGCAGCTGGAGGACAAGAGTCGCAGGAGTGGCTGAGGATATCCGGATATCCTGTGGCAAAGAGGTACTTCATTGAACACCAGAAGATACCAGAAGGATTTTTGGTGTAAGAATGTGAAAAACGGGTAAATATTCCACAGATTTCCAGAATTGAAAGGAGAGGGACATCAGTATAATTTCGGGATGCCAGATTGAGCTATTAGATTGGACATCTAGCTGGCTCACTGTGCTATAGGCTATAAGCTCTCCCTCAGCAAAACACGTGTTATGCCTTTGATTTAATCTTACCTGGTTTGATTTGTTTCTTGAGCCTCTGTGACTATGACATTTGCATACATTTGCAGCATTCACGATACTGTAGCTGCTTGAGCTGCATCCTTGAGTCGCTTACCATGTCTGGTGCATGTAGGCATTAGTCAGTTTCAGAGAATTCTATGAGCTAATCGACTACTTTGACATCGTGTTCGGACATGTTGAAGTTGAAACGATTGCAAACAATCAGGGCAATAGACAATTGATCAGAAGTTAAATTGTTAATACCAGTGTCACTTGGCCCATGACCTGTTAAATCTATCTTAAGTTCCGTTTGACTGAACAGCCAACAGTTATAGTGGTGAAAACAAAGAGGTTTGGAAGTTGCTGCCTCTGATGCCATGTCAGACACGCCATGGTTGCTGCCCAACTTGGCATCTGACACACATGAAATTGATGCTTGTTTGCCAATGCGGGCCGTTTTTTTTTTTTACCTTGGCCTTTTCGGGACCTTGTTCCATCCAATTCCTAACGGTCACCTAGAAACATGCTGAGGGTCCATCATTGTCTCCTTTGTGAAGCAAACGAAAGAGCAATGGACTCTACAATTCCTATTTGCCACATGGGCTCTTTCTGCTCCACACACTTGTGAGCCAATTGGAACTCTTGAGTGACAAGTTTCCAACAAAATGCACTTTTTTGTGATTTATGATACACATGCAGACTCTTTTTTGCGGCAATGCCACCAGTCTTTTGATCCAAACATGCAGCCTGCAGTCCCGAGGTCCCGCAACCAGCAGCCAAAAGATTGAGACATGCACCGGGCGTTCAAGCGGTGCTGTTTGACTTTGATGGTACTCTCACTACCCGCGAGGCACCTGTGTTTGATCGCACAGAGGGCATGGGAGAGTGACACTTTGCGCTGAAGATCATAGTTTTGGATAGTTTTGGCTAGTCTTGGCAAGTTTAGTGTTCCACTATTCTTTGCGGCCATGCTTTTTGGCAGGAGATTCCAGGCTGGCGACTCTTTCCTGACCGTGGAGGTTTCAATCGCCAAGGTCCAGATAGCTCCTGGCTAAAGGAACGAGGACTGGGGAGACCTTGGTGTGGTAGGTTCCTGGGTTGATTTTTCATTATTTTTAGCCATAAAATGCATGAATATCTTATAAATGAATATAAATGATGTAGCTTTATGTAGCTTTAATGATTGCCCTACTGTAAACCAACCATAAATTAGCCCATTTGCCGGATTTTACAGGTGGCTCTTTTTCGTTTCTAAACAGCTGATGAGTTTTCCAAGGGGTGGTGAGACCCGGCTCAGAGCGGGCAGGATTTGGTGGCCAAGAACGTGTTGCGCATTTGCGTGCGATGCTATGCCACTTGAAGCGCCTTGGGGTGGTCAACTTAGGGATGCTGGGATTGGATTCATGATCTTCGAATATCTTCGAGGCTTCGAGGTGTGGCATTCTGCTGTTGCTCCGAAAAGTGCTAGGTCCAGAGCCACATCGTTTCCTATGCAGATCGCAACTCTGCTGATCCAGTCGGAGTGCAAATTGCATGACTGTCGCACCAGATTTGAAGCACTTTTTGAGCCATTAGGCTGCCTTTACGAGACTCAAATGTAGCAGATTGTAGCATGTACTCGGCTGCGTGCAAAGAAACAAGCCGATTGCATCCATCACTGCTTCTTCAGGTGATGTCATCCAGTGTGCCCTTGCCATTTTAGAAATCGGAGACCTGTTTGTGGACATTGCAGGGCTTCAGGATTTAGGCGCGGTGGAGCCAACATTTCGTTTCCAAGTTCCTCATGTCTACAGTAAACATCTCCAATCTCCGAAAATTGACGCAGCCTGGTTAAGAAAGCATCATAAATCTCGTACATTGAGTAATTATGGGCCAATCTTCCTAGATCCTCATGCAGATTTGCCTGGAGAGACTCCTTGTTGCCTCACAAAGCATCTTTTGCCGCAAATCTTGCGGATCTACAAGGTCTGAGCTAGCATGTACATTTCCGTGACCGTAGCGATTGTCATTTGATGACCTTTGCGCCAAGCTGTTTCCTTTCCGGAAGCTGCAGGAAACTTCGCCAGCAAAGCATCCTTTATCCAAAGCTTCATTGATCAACGAGGTCTCAAACCTTCCGAGGCCACACATCTTGTGAGTTGATGCTGAGAGAATACGAGAGATGCACCTTCTTCAGAAGTCCATTTGCGCAGCTGACAACAGAAGCTGTTTGAAGGTGCTTTTCGTGGATGACCAAGACAAGCACATTATCAATGCTACAGGATTGTGTTCGACCTTCAAGTGCAGGCTTGTCAAACTTTGCATGATGCATTCCAGAGTTGCCTCCTCTATTTGCGGTGTTTAGGATTGCTCTGACCAACCCATGCAGCATGTCTTCAAATTCCCACGTTGACGTCCAAGACAAGAACGGTTCTGGATGATTTTGTTGCACAAATCAATCCATTTAAACTGCAGAATGCTGCAGATACTCTAGGTCCTCTAGCGGACCTGACAGTGGTTTATCCGGCATTTTACAGACAACTACACAGAAACTCCGTATGAAACTCCCAGGTTGCGCCCCTGTTTGACTTGGAATTCTTTGCTGAGTCAGCTGCTGTCCCCAGGGGCCTTGGACTAGCAGCAGCTGAGATGGACTGCATCGTCCAGCTGTGCAAAGGTCACACTGTAGAGCCAGCACCTGCTTTGGACGGCTGCAATGAGACCGACGAGAATTGCGAAAAAGCTGAATCAAGGCAGCACCAAAGCCAGCACAGACATTTTTCCTCAAAGGAGTCTTCTCCACTTGGATGAGGCTGAGGTAGGTTGAGACATTTTTCCAAGGCTTCTTTTATTTTTCCACTACGTGGGCAAAAGTGATGTGAGAGGAACCTCTTCGGCCGTCTACTTGGTGCCACAGGGAGAGATAGCTGAACCGCAGCTGTGTGTACCGAAAAAGGAAGCACCATGTTGGGACAACATGTCTCATGTTGGGAAAACATGGGAAAACCATTACTGTCAGGACATCAAGAACTTCACCTATGCCAGAGACGTCCCATGAGAACTCATCGCATTGAAATGTGTCTATACAAAGTTAAAAACAGGCGATCCTTTTCTCCAAATGGCAAGGTGAAAAACCACAGTGCCAGAACTTTGACGCAGCATGTAATCAACAGTGTGGTGCACATGTAGGCCACTGCAACGATGATCTTGAGTCTTGACTCATGCCGGTCAGTCTCGGTCTTGTAGTTGCGTGGCAAAGGGTGTGCCGAGATCAATGCAAGGAATTTTGAAGTTTTTGCCTTGTCGATTCTGTGTTAGAGCTGCGTCAATGGCGGAACACTCGAGTTGTTTTTGGACTTGTGGCAGCACGTATCTACCACAGATTGGTAGTTGAACAACAAAGAGCCACAGACAGACTGCATTATTTGAAGCATCCATTTCCTCATGGCTGTTCAGGCTCTCCTTGTCTGGCTCACACTTCGTAGTCCAGGAGCGTGGTGTGCAGACTTTTCATGCCCAGTTGCAAGCTACTTTGTTACCATGGATCACTTTGTTTCAGTGTTTCCCACCTAGGACTTTGGCATTTGGCATCACCAGCAAGGTATCTTTTGAAACATACCTGCAGCAGGCGGTCAAACGGGTTGCACGATCGAGTTACTTCAAGGGTCTTAGGATTTTATTCAATTTCTTTCGAAATATGTTTGGAAATGATTGTCATGTCAGAGTCCCCTTCATTTGAATGCGTAGACACGGAGATGACGCATTCGCAGCATAGCCCGGACAATTTTGGCTGCTTTCCCTTGCTCAAGGCACCTTGCTGTCAGATTTGAAGACCAAGTCGTCAAGTCCTTTTGAGGTATCAAACTTCACACTGTCACATCAGGCCAAGCAGTTTTCTGAAACAGGGATCAAGGGAAGAGCAATTCTACAAGAACTTGCAGATGCAAAGGGAGACAGCAGATCAGTCAGCATCAAGCCAGAGGAATCAATCGATCTGAAAGGCTGCATTTCGCAGGAGTATTGTTAGATACACCTTCGATACAGTACAGATACCTGCCGAGATCGAATGCAAGGCGTGGTGACTTGTGACAGCGTTTGCTTGTCTCGTTGTTATTCAGTTGGTGAGCTAGAGATAAGGCAACTTTAGAACGCAGTTGAATGTTTTCAACCTTTCCATGGTGCAACTCGGAAACTGCAGAGGTGTCTTTTTTTGTCTATGAACGATAGAAACGTCCTGTTTTGCCTTGTTGATCCTCGTTGGTTAAGGTCATGTCAGGCATCCGACGCTGCCGCCTGGTACGGCTCACTAGCAGCAGCCAGGTGGACCAAGATGGACCAAACAGTGTGGTTCAGGCATGTTCAAACAAGTGGAAGGATGAACATGAAAGACTTGTCTACGAAGATATACGAAGATCATGAAGAATTTAAGGAGGAAGGTTATGAACTTATGAAGGAAGACCACTTCCTCCAGTGAAAATCCTGTGGTTGTCCAGGTTGTGGGGGTTCCAAAACCATCCAAAGCCCAAAGGGGACTTGTCAGTGCTTCGCAGGCTGTTTGGCCGTTTCGCAATTCAGAGAAGGAGCACTTTGAGGTTCAGCTGCACATTTGACTAGAATGTCTTGATGACAGAAATCCAATGCTAAAGTGTGAGAAGGACGTTGCGTATCGTTGCGTCACAATTGGAGCAGCTTTTCTTGGCTGTTGGGGTCGGGACGGGCTCGAGAGATTTCATCGGAAAGAGACGAAGGGAAATCGATTCACTGGCGTCGCACAGGGAATTGGTGAGTGCATTGATCCAATGAATATAAATTAAATAGATATATATATACACATAATATATTATATAGATATTTATATACATATATATATATATATGTATATTTATGAATATAATTTATATTATAAATAGATATAATATAAATAGTGGGAAGCACAGAGGGACAGTACTACATTTCTTGGAGGTTCTGTTCCGCAAGTGAGAGACAAGTCACTACTTAGAAGATCATTGTCCGCAGGTCATCAAGTCCGCCTGTCGTATTTGTCATAGCTTGGAGGAGACAGGGACCGCTTCGTTCTGTTTCGGAAAGATCGGAATTGATTAATAAAGGTGGCGAAGCGGATGGGAGTAGCTGGTTGACACAGTACTTTATTTCCTTCATAAGTTGGATGATGATGGATGATGATCATTGACTTTGTGTGTGATATTTTGTGACTTTCATATTTTCTTGTCGGATTGAAGCCACATTTCCAGGTAGATCTTCATGTCGATCTTCATGTCCATGCCATTCCATTTGCAGGACAGCCGTGATGATCCATTGGTAGCACCGTGCCGTTGCGACGGCTCATTGAGATATGTGCACAACACTTGCCAGCAGGCTTGGGATGATTGGAACATGAGCTGGAACAGCTGGCAGTCGTAGGTGGCATTGGGAAGGCAGGTCATAGGCAGTTGAACCAGTTACAGTATGTTACAGTACTCACTTGCCAACTGCGTATGCCCAATCCAGCCAATCCACCTTGACACCTTGAGCTTTGGTACTTGGACATCAAGATAGTTGTTTACGTTGTTTCATGTTGTTTCCCTCAGCTTTCGACCAAGGCTTGGCTGTCTCATCGGCGCGGACCGGTGGATTTCAATTGTGAGCCAGAACCTTTGAGCCTTTGTTTTTTGCCCAAATCCCAATCAACGCAACAACAGAATCAACAGAGATCGCATGAGATCGCTGCAGTGCTTTCCCGGCCTCCATGATTGGCTCAAGCTGCCCAACCGCTGTGCTTTTCTGTCACCAGGGAGCTGCATGAGAGGTGCTTCTCGTCAACGGCTTCGAGCTGGCCATACTGGGCTGGCAGTGGGAGTCTTGGCCACCGGCTGTGCCTTCACTGCTACCACTGGTACCTCTTCACATGCCTTGCGTTCCCTGAGTGCTTACAGCCCGAGGCACGCACCCCGCTGGGAACATTTGCAAAGGTATGGTGGTTACAGTGGCGCCTTGCTAGCTGCCGTCTCAGGCGTGCCAGTGCTCAGGTCCAGGTTCAGTCAGGCAAGGCGTAGCGCCAAAAAAGAAATTGAGGCAGAAGGAGGATTCTCCTTAGAGCCTCCAAGCGGCACTCGTGACTTCTTTCCGGAGGACATGCGGATGCAAAGATGGCTCTTCGATCGGTTTCGGGAGACTGCGCAGCTGTATGGATTTCAGGAGTATGATGCTCCAGTGTTGGAGAGCGAAGACCTCTACAAACGCAAGGCGGGGGAGGAGATTACGGAACAGATGTACAACTTCCGAGATAAGGAAGGTGCGGCCGTGACTTTGCGGCCCGAAATGACGCCTTCATTGGCGCGCATGGTTCTGTCGTTGATGCGGGCAGAAACAGGCGCTATTGCGGCAGTGTTGCCGTTGAAGTGGTACTCAATCCCACAGTGCTGGCGATTTGAAACAACACAGAGAGGAAGGAAACGAGAACACTACCAGTGGAACATGGACATCGTGGGTGTGTCCGCAGTAACTGCTGAGGCGGAATTGCTCTCGGCAGTGGTCTCCTTCTTTGAGAGCGTTGGGATCACATCCAAAGATGTGGGGCTGAAAATCAACTCGCGGAAGGTCTTGGCAGCCGTGCTCAATGCCGCAGGAGTGCCTTCTGAAAAGTTTGCAGAAACCTGCGTCATCATCGACAAGTTGGACAAGATTGGTGCCGATGCTGTGAAGAAAGACCTGGCCAAGTTGGTGGGCCTCTCTCCAGAGGTGTCAGATACCATCGTGGCCGCCACTGGAGCCAAGACGCTGGAGGAGTTCGCCGACATCGCTGGTGTGGGTGAGAGCTCGGAGGTTGAAGAGCTGCGTAGACTTTTTGCACTGGCAGAAGATTATGGCTTTGCAGACTGGCTGCAGTTCGATGCATCCGTGGTGCGGGGTTTGGCTTACTACACCGGCGTGGTCTTTGAAGGCTTTGACCGTGCCGGTGTGCTTCGGGCCGTGTGCGGTGGCGGGCGCTATGACAAATTGCTGGAGTTGTACGGATCCAAAAAGGAAGTGCCCTGCGTGGGCTTTGGGTTTGGTGACTGTGTCGTCATGGAACTCTTGAAGGAAAGAAACGTGCTTCCTGATCTGGGAGCAAATGTGGACATGGTGGTGGCTGCATACAATGCCGATATGATGGGCAAGGCCATGAACGTGGCCCGACGCCTGCGGCTGACGGGCAAAAGCGTGGATGTCTATCCGGAGCCCGGGCGGAAGGTCAAGAAAGCTTTCCGCTACGCCGACAAGGTGGGCGCCGCCAAAATTGCCTTCGTGGCGCCGGATGAATGGGAGAAAGGTGAGGTGCGCATTAAGGATTTGCGATGCGCTGCTGACACGCCAGATGAGAAGAAGCAATGCGACATCCCCTTGGAGAAATTGTCTGAGCTGGACAGTTTTTTCTCCTGAGATGCGGTCCAAAATCATCAAGAAAAGGTGCCAAAGGCATCTCACACCAGCTATTGTTTGAACATTAAGAATTCCATCGCCTTCACCGCGTCCATACATCGCGTGGATGCAGGGTAGTTTTCATTTTGCAATTTTCAGCAGCGGTTGCGTCCTCAAAAAAAAAGAAGCTATGATTAGCTGCGATTAGCTGCGATTAGCTAGTTTCCAAGTTAGCAGCCTAATCAGGAGAGTTCAGCAATGGTCAGTGGTCAGCCCTTTGCCGAGGCTTTGCCGTTCAGGTCTGGCGTGTCGGCTAACAATGGCCACACGTTTCCAGGTCCTTTTTGTGTTGTTAGCATCTGTCGCGACCTCAGAGACATGGAAATGGTTGCAGCCACAACATGAGATCTCAGCAGTATGGGCAGCGACAAAACTACTGCGAAGCGAGGACTTGTGATTTCTTCTTCAGATCGCAGTCATATCACATTTTTCAGGTTCACACGCTATCTAATGCACATTTCACATCTTTGTGATTATGGCTCCCGAGGTCTTGCTGTGGTCAGCTCAACTTGGCTCCACATGGCAGGTCTGGACGGGGACGCTGGGTCAACAGGCTGTTGCCAAGTCAACTATGTTGACCAAAAGAGTAACACCCACACGCACCCACATTGGGATATCATGGATATCATGGATATCAAAACATATCATGTGGGTATCAGTGAAGAGTAGGTCCAGCTACATCAAAAGTGGCTTGCTTTTGGTCATAATATAGAATATAGATGGTCACATTCCACAATCCTTTTATGTCGTTTTGGGTCTTTATTTTTGAACCATCCCTGTCTGTCAAAGTCACACAGTATCTCCAAAAGCTTCGGCTTCCTTGATTCAGTTGGCTTTTCAGGGCATGCAACTGGCTGGAAAACTTCTTCTAGCCGGCTGGCGCAACGTAGGTGCGAACCTCAGACGCGATGGGTAATATGGGTACGTCGCATGGGATGTTGGCTCTGAGTCCGTGAATCTTGATGCAAAAAACCCGCTGCGATTGGTAGCCAGGACGAGTGAGTCATCTTTTCTCAAGTCCACAGTCACAGCTGGGGGCCTAGAGTTGAGACAGCCGCTCATATACAAGTAGGATCACACATACTGCACATGAATGCAAATCGAATGAACTTCTGTAGATGATGAATTAAAATTATAATGAATTATATAGAGTGGTTTGTCATGGTTTGTCCAAACATGGATACCCCAAATCCATCCATTTAAATTGGGTTTTATCATGTGGGACCCCATGTTTTATCATGGTATCTTCATTCATTTTCGCCATCGCTGGCCAATCGCGAAACGGCATCTCAGGGCACCGGCCTTTCTGAACTTCTGCCAGACCTTCACTCAATGTGCACAACAACGAACGGTGGCCATTGGGGGATGCGCCTGGCAGTGGACATGGTCATTTCAAGATATTTAAAGATTCGATATATTAATTATATAATATTATATAATTAATTACATCACACTATATCATAATGTAATATAATGTAATATAGTATAATGATGTAGAATATAATATGTAGATGTGCAACATAATATACATTATATATAATATGTACACATTCAAATGCTAACAGATATCAGATTATCAGGTCAGGATTTGAAATATGTTCAAATAATACCCAAAACTATAGACACGATTGGGAATATGACAACCCCCTGGTATGGAATAGGGTGCCATTTTTTTTTGACAACTACATATGACATAACAAAACCTACAACAAGGAGGGGTACATGCTATGGCAACCACCCACGCATCGAGAACCTGGCTGAAAGGTGGTTGCCATTGTGACCTTGATGGTGGCACTGAACTTCTTCCGCTCTCATCGTCCTGTGCTCTTGGGTGAGGCACAAGGGCGGCAGCATGCGGCAGCCAATGATGGTCTGTGGATCAGCTGCTTAAAAAAAACAATGTATCCCAGCACTTGACATTTCAGAGATCAAATGGGTTTTGAACATAGGATACCCCCAAAATTTGCAGGTTAATCACCAATAATCAACCATATATCACCATTTACCCTACTAAAATTGTCATTTGGGGGGAGGTCCCATTTTCAGACCCCCGTCTTTCTGTCTCTTCAAGGAACTCATGATCAAAGTGTGTACGGTGAAAATTGGTGGCCGGGGCCTTAAAAGTTTCGAACCGCTGTTCTCTTGCTGTTTGCAAACATGATCGTCACTTCATACAGAATTTGGGTCAGCAATGAGACAATGGACGTGTGCAATAATCTGCACAATGCTATACTGTATATATATAATTAGTTATAATTATAGAATATTATATATACAAGATTGTTGCACTTCTTCTCATTCTCTGAAGGCAGTAAAGTCCAGTCCTTGACATACCTTATGTAACTTCCATCCATCGGACGTGTCGATTCAGATCAGCTGAGGCTGTGTCCTGGTTTTCTTGCATGAGATCATTTGGGTCTTCCCTGCTGTGAAGAAGATGGCCCCGCTCTATGCATGGAGTGCTTTAGGTACGCGTGAGCAATGGCGGTCCAATGGTGTCCAGTACAGGTCATATCAAGACGTGAAATGAATCTGACATGTTTCAATATGGCTATCCATATTTGTTTGAACCCATGGGCCCGTGGATGCGCTTTGCATTTGGAACAATATTATATGATATGTTCTAAAATCCGACATTGTCTTGATCCTTGGAGAACCAAGCTTCAAGACAGAATCTCACATCCAAACACTTCAGTGGCACACGGACTGCATGGCACAGGGCACACACTGCTGATGGACACCTTGATCTTGGCCTTCCTCAGGGTACCTCGTGAGGAGCAACAACCAAGCTTATCGTTTATTTGTCAGATGGTCTTGTATAGGTTGTATAATGTATATATATATTTATATATAATATATATATACATACCAATATACGGAATGCACCAGAATGCCATATTATATATATACATACAATATATATATATATTATTATATGTCTTATATATCATCATTATAGTATATATATATATAGATAGATAGATAGATAGATAGTGATATTGTATATGTTTATATAAAGGCATGCTATATGGAACATCCTCCTTCTTTTCCCATCGAAGCCATTGCCCCGTTCTTCCCAGGAGCGCTGCGGACGCCAGGCCTTTTGCCGCGTCTTACAGGCAGCAGTGAGTTTGACGGGAGACTTTTTACCGTGCCTCGGACTGGATGGTGATTCGAAAAACGGAAAAAGGATTGTATGATGTAGTGTATACTATTTGTAGTATCATGTAGTATCATATATTATCATATTTGAATAATATGTATAACATTGTTTAACATGATTATACATGTAATTATCTAAGGATATAGGGATTCTTGCAGTGGATGATATTTTGGGTATGTTTGAATTTAAGAAGTCAGCTAGTTTGGACCTCGTTGCGTTTTTTTTTTGCGTTTCCATTGTCAACAACCTCCGCGACATGTCAAGACCAGGTTTGCAGCTGTGTTCTTTCTTTGGCTTGCGTCCATTGGGATGGTCGTGGCTGCTTCACTGGTCCCTTGGAGGTCATGACGGTCATTGGGATGTCAACGCTGCTGATTTGTCAAGTGAAGCTGCTGAATTGCTAAACTCCAAGGTTCCATGCATGGCCTTGCTCTTGCATGAAGCTGCCAAACGCTCAGTCACGGACAGCACCTCTTCGCACATACATGTGCACTCTTGTTCGTTTTTGTGACATATCAAGATCTTCGTGCCTTCCCAAACTTGAAAGTCTATAGCAGTCTACACCTTTCAAATTGTTCAAGAACGGTCTGAAACAACTATCAGGAAAAGAAAATATAACCATTAAGCCTCTGATTTGTTTGATAGACTATGACCGTTTGATGGTCCCCCCTGATTGATCATCTAATTAGGCAATGTCCAAGGTAAAAGACTTGCGACGGCGTCGCCTGCAACATGGAACGGTGCAAATGGTACGCTCTGCATATCGTTTGGGACGATACGGTGTCAAGATATAAGATATGTCATGACATGGTGTCAAGGTGTGTCAAATACAATCAGGATTAAACCAAATCTGAGTGATAGGCAGAGGACAAGGACTCTCATCATCGCCAGTTTCATGAGCTACTAGTACTTTTCATTCGCAGCCCTGCAAGAGACTTGAGAAAAATTGATCTACAATGGTTGATGGTACAGGGCACAGTCCATCGATGCAAGTTCACCAGCACATGACGCAGACTGGTTTGGTTGTGCAGTTGTGGCCAGAGCTCGCAGATGGATCAATAACTATAGATACAAAATGATACAAATTTGTTAGGGGATTAACATCCATTTACCAGTTATTTTGATGTTCACCAGGGGTACAGCGTTTTGACCCAGGCCCATCCCCAAATATATTGAAATAATCTAAGCCCTGTCCTTAGCAACTTGCTGCGTTTGCCAGGCAATGTTCATTGTGTGCTTGGCCATCAGAATCACTTGCACATTTGCTGCCCAGTTCTTGGATTTACCGGGATTGGGGCGAGGCAGTGTTGTCCATACTGCCTGGTACCATTGATGTGACTTGTTGGAAGCCTGAAAGAATGAAAGGTAGCCTGATGGTTGAATATGCTTGAATCTTGCTCGATTTATTTGTCAGCACATCTATGGACTTGATACCACTTGGTGCCGCTGGCCTTCTCATCCTTTCAATACCAAGATCTTTTTGAAGAAAATTCAATACTCATTCTCGAAAATTCACCAAAGATTGTGGAAAGGCCTGTTTCCGCACCCAGATCGCAGCCTGAGGCCAACGTCGCCAAGGGTGACGGAGATGGCTTGGCACAGTGGCAAGAGTCCCGGCACACCGGTGCTATCACAGCAGTTTTATGGTCAGCTATTGAATCATACGTTGGAATCAGTTGAGAAAGAGGTGAACACAACAGGATGAAAGAGACAATCTGGACAAAAAGGTCAGAAGAAAGGTTGGGCACTATGGAGATCTATGGAGTAGATCATGTGGGATACATCATAATTTGATGTACATGCATGTACATGCAACGTTTGCAACGTCCTGTCACCTGTTTTTCAGTAAAACCCATTTGGCAGTGTGTCAAAACCTTGTACCCCTGGTGAACATCAAAATAGCTGGTAAATGGATGTTCATCCCCCTAAAAATGGTATTAATAGGTATTGATCCATACCCATTTGAATGATGTCTTGATTTATCTCATGTTTTAGTATTGCTTCGTTTTGCCCTTGGCAACTGACCCCAGGTTGGAGCGAGGGTCTGTGGCACTTTGGCTTTCCCTCGAGGCAGAAAGAGTTTGTGTTTCCAGTGTTGAGCACAGATATCCTCTCAGCAGTCTAGCTCATTTTTGCAGAAGTAGCTTCTTGAGATCGCTATTGCAGAAGGTACTAGTAATTGGAAATGCTCGAAATCCAATTGCAACAAAGCACTCAGGGCCATCATCTGGTGGTTTCAAAATGTGTCAACGGTTTTTCTACCTGCCTGGGGTGCTCGGGCGGCTCACCAACCGGTCAGCGTTGATTTTGCTTTGTCCATTGAGCAACCTGTGACATCCTGTGACAGATGGCCACCCTGATCGACTTCTCAGTTGTCCGGAACAGTGTCTCCTGTGCTCGTGATGGAACGTCTCAGGCTAGACGCAACGCCGGTGCCAGTGGTGCCATCAATCTGATGGGGTTTGCTCGTATGGTGAAGGTCTTGTATGTTTGGCCGTATAAAATGGATGTGGGTCAAAATAGAAGACCTAGGGGACCACAGATGTTAGTCTAGTGTAGTATTAACCATCCAATTATTGGGGTACCTAATTTTGACCCATACCTAAATCTCCACTAAATCTCTACACTTTGCCTGAAGTTTGGCAAGAAACCATTGGCAGAATGTCACGAGCCTTGCGCCAAATGTTCGGGCTTTCCCTTTTTGCCAATGGCAAGAAAATTGACTCCGTAAATTTGGGACTCTTCAAACATCTTCAAACACTCACAGTGCTAAACACTTGGTTTGCATATGTTGACGTTGATATGGAAACAGCCGTGTTTAACATGAAACAGCTGCAGGTCCTCTGGACGATGGCGTGTTTGGGACAGGCCTGAACTTCTCCGTTGTTGATGAGCTCATTTTCTGAAATGACACAAGGTCTAAAGTCTAAACGAACATGGAAAGTTTAAGCAGAATCTCAGATGCATTTGCTGTATTCAATGGAAGGACATTGATGCGTTTCTATGCGTTTCCTATATCCTTGATTACACGAGCAGCTGACAGGTCGTGTTGGTGGTGTGCAGCTACTTACACTATGCCATGCCTCGGATGTTGCATGTGGAAGGCTTGATCAATGCGCGTGTCTGTTTTTTTGGGATGCAGTATGGTATAGCAAGCCCCAAAAAGATAGAAAAGCAACATCCCACTAAAATGGTGATAAATTAAAATAAATTAGGTTTCTATCTTTTTTGGTGTGTCCCAACCAGCTGAGTTTCCCCACAGAAACTCGCCCATGTTGATGAAGTTGCGTGGATGGGCAGGTTGCAGAAGCAGATCGTTCCCCTTCCCTGCGCCCCGTCGACAAGGCCTGCAGTTGAGGGTGACCAATTGGGCTGTTTAGAAAGTCAGGCAGTGAAACTACATCATATTAGGTAATTTCATATCATTTATTCTCACATATATTGTATATGATATAATGTAATATCATTCATTATCGTTCTAAGATCTTTCGGTATCTACAATTTTCTCTTTGCATGACCTGTTCAGACGCATCTGACTCGATCCAGACTCCATACCTTTCCCACCGCGGACAGCCGAAATCAGCCGAAGGTCCTCAGGAGTCATCGGTCCTGTGTCAATTTCAAGAACTACTGGCGGGAACTCGCTGTCACGAGGGCACTGTTTCACTGCAGGTTGGGTGAGACAGCGACTCATTGCGAGTCTGTTGCTGTCAGGATTCTGGAAGCGAAATCCTCAAGTTTCTGGGTGTATGTACTCTTTCCTCTTTTTGAATTTCTCAAGTTCAACACTAAAATGTCAAGATGGCGTTCAACGATGTTACCACGGCCATGACAGCAGAAACCTGGATAATCAATCGAATCAATGATGCTTGACTGCATGATTATGATGATGATGATGATGATGACGACGACGATGATGACGACGATGACGATGACGATGACGATGATGACGATTATGTCGAAGAGCATGAAGAAGAGGTTGAAGAAGCTGAATTATGAAGAAACATAAGAAAACGAAAACAAATCACATCAGCAGCAACAGAAGCACCTTATGGCCCTGAGACCTTTCTGCAGGTGGCAGCCGCATCGATGATGCTCCTATGCTTTTGGAGCCTGGCCCTGAGTCTGGATATGGTTGGCATGTGGGAAAATTACACCTGTAAATCGCGGTCTGCAGTGTAGTATATACCCTAAATCACCTAAATCATCACAGATTTGCACAATATTGAAGAAGGGTGCAAGATTGTGGAATGATTTTGACATGTGTTGGGATGCTCCACCGAGGCATACATGCTTCTGTTTTCCGCGCCTGGTTCAGAAGGATGAAGCAGGCAAGGTCGGGACTGACTTGAGGAGCAGTTGTGCTGCTTTTGTCACGATCAACAAGATTGTGACCAGATGTGAAAGGTTGCAATAAAAGGTTCCTAGTTCACATTCACATTGTCTCGAGCTGCTCGTATGTCAAGCCGCTGGTGTTTGTATCAAGGGACGGACGTGGAATTCTGCTACCCCGAAACAGGTTATTCTTGAGATGCCTGGCAGACTTTGTTTTGCCTAGTCATCGCATTCTAGTTGTTGGCTAATTACCAGGCATCAGCTCATACGGTTCATGTGACAGGAGCAGGGTTGTGACAGCCTTAGACAATCTTGTAGACTTGCCAGAACCCTCGGCCGAACCAAGATTAGATGGAGCCATCCGACAAGGTCTCCAGCTCAACGCCGCGGAGTAGAAAAGCTTGGGTGCCTATTCTCGCAGTGATATGGCTGTGTGCCATTTATGGACGGTGTGGGTATCCAGCCAGTCTCCTCTGGCCAAAAGTGAGAGCTTCACCCTTGCTGAAAGTCATGTCCTTCAACCTTCGTTATGACAATGATGCCGACAAGAAGCACGGCTATGGCTGGGATAAGAGGCTACCTGCCGTTGTAGATCAAATCATGAAACATCAACCGGACATCATTGGAACGCAAGAAGGACTGCTCCATCAACTGCACCAACTGAAACAAGCTTTGGCGCAAATAGGTATGAACTACTCCTCCTGCGGATCACCTCGTGATCGATTTTTGGGATGCGTGCCTTGTGGTGAGCATTGTGCCATTTTTTCTCGCTCATCATTGGAAGCTGTGATGCAATCAACCTTCGCTCTATCGGAAACACCGTCATGCATTGGTTCCAGATCCTGGGGAAGTGGCTGTCCAAGAATCGCCACCTATGCCTGGTTTCGACTGGATGAAGTGCAGACAACGGGGAATTCTGACTCGGCACAATGTGTTCTGTTCTTGAACACGCATCTTGACCATGTTTCTTCAAGAGCACGACGCCTAGGATCTGAACTCATAATACATGTCCTGGATGAACTTGAGAAGATCCCACCTGCGACATGCGAACACCTCGCGACCATCGTGGCGGGAGATTTCAATAGCCTCCAACGGAATAGCCGTGGAGTACCTGAACCACCTTTCGCAGTGTTTCGTTCTTTTGGCTTCCGAGATGCTTGTAGTGAGTTTGGTGCCCGAGATGAAACACCTTTCTCAACCTTCCATGGCTACAAACCAGCTGCCGCCTCTGCCTTGCACGCAAAATGTCCTTCAACCTTTCGCCATGGGATGATCCATGGGCACATTGATTGGATTCTCTGGCGCGGACCTTTGAAAGTCCTTGACTTCCAGGTAGATACTACGTTGAAGGATGGCCTGCCGCCATCGGATCATTTTCCTATCATCGCTAGCTTCGGAGTGCATCAAAAAAAGAATGCTTTTTGCGCCCGAATGTCTTGAAACTATCTTTTTGCGGCTCAAAATATTGACTTTATATCATTTTATATCAATATATCAATGACTTGACTTATCTTTACATTGTCGCAGAAATTCTCATCTAAGACCCCTTTTGACTCATGCATTCAATGGTCTTCCAAAATCAGATCTTGATGTTGTGGCGTCACTCTGTCCACGGCCATGATGCATTGGATTTCCGGCATAATCTCTGGCTAATCGATTTTGCCTTTCGATGCTTTTACCATGTGTCTTAAAATGGGATGAGGTATTATATAATATTATATATTATATATATAATATTATATATATATAATATTATATATATATAATTATATATATATATTATTCCCAAATTGCAATTTAAGAAGGAACGTGATAAACCAAAAATTACCTCTCTCAGGCACCGTATTCTCAGGCAATCCCTAACCATCCCGAACCAGAAATTACCACTAGAAGATGCCCAGCCAGCATTGCCACTGGACCTGGCAGGTGGTCACTCAGGCTCTGACTCACATCGAGCCAAGTCAAGTCAGATGCCAAGGGAACTGATGTGCCAGGGCAGTTCAAACCATAGGGGTTGAGCCAAATCATGATGGAGCAGGATGGAGTAGGATAGACTGGAAGGTATGACTTAATCTCATCAAAGCTATGCAGCTATTGGCTCCAATTGCTGCCTGCCATTGCTGCCTGCTGAACTTCATTCTCCTGATAGGGGTTTGAAGAGATATTGGGTGCACTTTGAAATAAGATGTTTTTGTTCTTGGTTGAGACCTGTTTAGTAAGTTCGATCCTCAAAATGACGAACATCCGGGGACCGCACAATTTGATTCACACTGAAGGCCCATTGCCATAGAAAGTCCGAACATTTCAGTGCAGCCGAGGTGACCTTCTTTGATCACCCTTTCCACAAAACGCATTACCGGCTTCCGACAACGCCACCAAGCCCCAACTGAAAGCAGCCTCTGCTAATTCATTCGCCCAAGTCTCAATGCACACTTTGCAGAAGTTCGGGCTGAATTGTGTAGCGAAGCTTCTAGAATCTCCTCGTAGAATCTATATCTAAAGTATCTAAACTATCTAAACTCGACCGGTTCAGCCAAAGGATACACGCTGATTTTTTGTCCCAGTGTTTCAGGCCTCTGGAGTGGAATACTGGGATCCGACTGGGACATTGTAAATAGAGTTGCCTCGTTCCTGTGGAAGTGGATTCATTTAAAAAATATTTAGAATGAATTCTTCACTTTTCACTTTCAGCTTAGTAGTGATGAGTTTCCGAGAGGATTGCAGACGATGTTGGTCTCAAATGCCAGTCTTTCGGGAAAAAGAAGCAGCGTTGGAGGTAACAGGTATGGAATTCACTTGATGATAAACCATGATAAACCCAAGTGCATCAACATAGAAAGAGTCTCTTCCAGGGTTTTGTTGTCGCATTTGGTTCATGGCTTCGGCAACAGCAAAGAGAAATGCCGCGGAATGCCCTCCGGCAACCGAACACCTTAAGACTGTTAGAGTAAAACTATTACATCATGCTTCCTCCTGCATGATGCCCTGTCCAAATGTAGAAATATCATGAATCTGAATCAATGTAAGTTGTAAGTTGCAATCGACCCATGTTGTATTCCTTTTGGGCGGATTCAGATGTGGCACTGCAAAGGGCAGCCTATTTGATGGTCTGCAGGCTGCCTTTGTGTCTGACTCACTGCACAGAGCAGGATCACCTGCAGCATTAGTCTCAGTTCGCAGTGGTGGGCATATCACCATGATTTTTGATTGTTTTTGACCTATCCCAAGATATTGGTTTGGATGTTCACTAGGGTACCAGAGTGCGTTACATATGGGGATTTCCTAAAATGGGGGTGGGGTTACCCCAAGACCATGGGTTTCAATACTGATATGCTCGATGATTTGGCTTATCCCATTTTAGGAAACCTCCATATAGACATTTGACATTCTTTTTGTGAGTGATGACCATCCTCCATCACTTGCTTTTGGAGCTGCTCGAAAGCAAAGGAACTGTCACGCGGATCATGCGAAAATCCTTTCGGCATGGGTACGCTTTGGACAGAATCTATTTGAGCTTGTTGAGCTTGTGTTCCTTGAACAAGTTAAAGATCTAACAATCATTCGCAATCTACATCAATCTACTATTGATAACAAAATCCACACTGGATTTTCCTAACAAAAGTGCCTGGAGGTACCTAGCTATGTAATTCAGAGGATGATCACCGATTTTATGAACATTTATGCATTTTCATGCCAAGGTGGCACAGCTGCCACGAGAGAAACGCCCTACATTTGCACAGCCTGAGCATGTGAACTCCTCCAGGATAGAGGCGGGCTCCGGAAATCGGCAGTGACCAGTTGACCCAGGTTGATTAGTTATGAAATAGCTTATAATAGATTATAATATATTGTAATAGTGTACTTTAGGGAGGTCTACTCCCTGGCTGGGAGTATGATTCATTTATATAATGATAGCAGTATTGTTCGACCAAACAGTGATTGCAGGCATTTAACTGGAGGAGATTCAATCCGGCTCGGCATGATGTCGTCTCGAGCGGCAAACTATGACAAGTAAAGATTGTACGAGAAGCAACATATTTACAATTTTTTTTACAATTTCTGTGCGAAATGAAATATCTACAGCATCCTGGATTGAAGCGTCTATTATAGCACCATCTACCTGAAACATCCTGAAACTTGGATGCCATTGGCTGTGGCTATGCGTACCTTGCTTCACAGATTTGCTTGACCGCAGCTTTTCTCTCAGCTCATTCATGTCTAGAATCCTAGAACTTCCTTCTTATTTCGCGCGGTAAATTTGCTTCTTGGCCTTTGCCGTGCACACTCTACCCCTGGGACATCCTGGGGCCCCTGGATTGCGGATCTCTTGTGTCTCAGTATATCACTACTTCAGACAAGTTTATTTGATTTTACCATATTTTACCTGTTGATTCTCACATATTATCACCAATTTCAGAGCTAATTATAGATGAAATCACAGGGCATGCATAGGGTTCCACCCTGTTGGTGATGGAAGTGTTCTTTTCTGTAGCTAGACGCACAAATGATCAGTCTTTGGTGCTTCAAGATCGCTTGCCAGATCCATTGTCATAAGTGATGTACTCCGACGACTAAGGAAGAGAGCAAAAGCCTTGCCTTGCGGATAGAAAAACTAAGACTAATGTGGGTGTGTCCGAAAATGGAGTCCATAGTGAACCCAGATTGCCATTTTGATACGGACCATGATGACGAAGCATTTTTAGGGGCATGCCATTTTGAGACACTGCAGCCACAGCCTGCATCGGCTGAGGTGCCGGGATGGAAGACATTGAGCTTGCTCAGGATCCCAGAGATTGGCACGATTTGGATGGCACATATTGGCAGATCAGGAATGTGTTGTAACATGTTGAAACTACTTGAGACTGATATGGCAGTGTGTCAAAACCTTGTACCCCTGGTGAACATCAAAATAGCTGGTAAATGGATGTTCATTCCCCTAAAAATGGTATCAATAGGTATTGACCCATACCCATATTCTCTTACGTTGAATCAACATATTACGTTCTACATCGTTCTACCAGATATCAGTGCTGATTCCACCAACAGCTTGCAGCTTCTTGAAGCTGAGGTTCTTCAGCAATGGCGAAGCCTACAACCGGATGGAGCAGTCTTCCGGGTGCGATTCTTAGCTGTGGCACTTTCAGATAGCTGTGCAATCAATCTGAAACAGGGTATCATCAGTGGATATCAGTGGGATGTTTGATGGTCGGATTATGTCGGATTCCACAAGTCCACAAGCTCCGATTTCAGGCGGAATGTCTGGATGCCGCGATTTCCATGGTGGGCAATCTAATCGCCGAGTCCGGTGCGCAGCGGTGTTTGCAACGAAAAGCCTTGCAGCTTTTAAGAGTAGACGACAATGTCCAAGTGCCAGTGCTCGTACAAATGCTACAAGTAGATGAAGGCTTCGTTTTTGAACCCAACGGAGGGAAACGCAAAGGAGATGCATCGCATGCAGAATCACCTTCCGACACCACTGGGACCACTACCTCTGCAGTGGTGTACTTTCCTTGCTTTTGGCAAGCGATGCATGAACTTCAAAAACGCTTGGCCGGTGCCGGTGCCGGTCGCGAGCAAAGAAATGAAGAAGGCATAGCGGTGGAGGTGTCCAGCTTTCGGGATGCTGCCTTGGATTTAGCTGCTTCACAGCGACTTACCACAGCGAGCTTTGCTGACCTTTTAGTTTCATTCAAAGGGTCTTCTACAGATCCTTGCGCTTGGGATGGACTTTTGGACTCGGTTCGGTTCCTGATGCATGAGAACCAATCGAAGCAAATAGCAACGCAGAGTGCCACTTTGCAACAGCTAGTACTGGCGCAGAAGCCCATGTCCATGGCATTTTTGGCGGCGATTCTACTTCCATGGCTCTTTGAACTTTGTGAAGATTACCTCCGAGGTGTGTCACATGCTGTCACCATACCGTTATGAGTTTCCTCTAGGATTTCAGAGGGGGTTGATTTTCTGTCCTTCGAAAAGCTCGAATTTGCTGAAATGATGCTTTCGAAGTTCCTCCAATTTTCTAAAGACCAACTTTTGGAAACCTCTGAGTCGTAAGATGCTGATTTTCTGAAGAGTTTAGGTGCCCAAAATCCTGAAGCATAATTTTAGCATCTCTGGGAGTACGTTCATAGATTTTCTAGTGGTCCTTGATTTTCTAGAGAGGCAATCTTTCGCAATCCCCTTTCGAGCATTTGAATGGGCTGAAGCCCCCGAACTGGAGCGGACGATTTTGGCATATTTTAGCCCTACCTTGGATTTTGCCATAGCCTCACAACCTCAATCCAACCATCCCCCGTGGAATTTCCCCTATTAAATCAGTGTGGGCGGGGGAGGTCACGAAAATGGCATTTGTTTCAAAGAAAAAAACAAAATGTTTTCTTTTTTTAAAGAAAAAAATCTGCAACGCACGTTCCTTGGAAAAACACAGGGAATCCGCGAAGGGAACTGGGAAGGGAACTGGAAGGGAACTGGGAAACGGAAAGGGAACTGGAAAAACACAGGATTTCGTACACGCTGAAGAAAAGGAACTGGAAAAACACAGCATTTTCAGTCACGCCCGGGAAAGGGAACTGGAAACACACAGCATTTTCAATCACGCCCGGGAAAGGGAACTGGAAAAACACAGCATTTTCAATCACGCCCAAGAAAGGGAGTTGGAAAAACACAGGAATTGCAATCATGCCTAAGGAAAGGAAATGGAAGAAGGCCGGAACTGAACCAGAAAAGCGCGCGTAAAGACAACGTATCACGGAACATAAAAAACAAAATACAAACTACTGTAGGAAAAATTACCCTTCACATTCTCTGCGCTCCTGCTGAGCACCACTCCCCAAACCGTAGATGGACGAATTATTCAAACCCTTGTAATCCAGTAACCCCCCGCGCCCCCAATTACAAAGTTGTTTTTTTGGTTTGGTTCGCTCCTTCGAATGGACGAAATAAATCAAACCCTAGGATCAGGAACAAAGATACGAAACCATAACGTTGAAATTTGGGGGACAGGGGGTAGCCTACAACTCATGGATGAGGGGTTTGAATAATTTGTCCGTCTACTGTAGTTCTTGTCCTCATAGCTCGATGCCGAAAAATGTTTTCTGAGTCAACTGCAAGAATCCTCAAGCCCCCAACATCAGTTTTCTGTGAGGGAAAGGCTGCAAGCACATCATTCCTGGCAGTTTCGTGATCAACTTGTGTCTAAACAAACAGAGTTTGAAATACACAAACATTGCACTGTAGTGCGCCTGCCCTGAGAGGTGGAAGAGCAAGTCTACTTCGAGGAGTTAAAGATGTCTTGGGCTGCAGCACTCGGGAGGCCTACGAGCTTTTGTCCAAGGGTCACTGGCCATGAAAAATGATGGAAATTGGGTCAGGTCGGGGTCTCATCTGGCTATGTAAAACCACTGAAACTTTGACTGCCTCATAAGAGTCATAATTGAATTGATTCTGAAAAAAACGTTTACTACCACCAGTCTCAAACCTTGAATCTTACAGTTCAAGTATATAAATTTAAAGTTGATGGTGACATACATCTCAAGTTGGTTGTTTTCAAAGCAATGCTTCACTGTTTCTCAGAGACCTTGTTAGTGAAACCGCATGACACTGCACTAAGCAGGTGACTATAGGACAAGCAGTTTGAATGTTACTGACACAAACCATACAAACCATGCCAACCATTGAGATTCGTGTGCAACCTACCTCTTCTTGTTGTGATCTCGCTGCTGCCTGCCCTCATAATTGTGTGAACAAATGAGGAAAATGGGATTTGGAGACAGCCCTTCGTCAGCACGACTTGTTGAACCAGCTTCTCGGCAATGGTTCGCGGTACTGTAAAGCTTTGCTAGGTGTACAGCCGTGACATCATATCATGGACATCGGCATACTTGTTGCATGTCTTCAAAGAGAAGCTATATATAATATAATACAACATAACGTAATATAATATAAAATAATAAAATAAAGTATTATATTTTATTTTAATATATAATACATAATATATAATATTTAAGATATGGTATAAAGTAAAAATATGATATTTGATTTATTATATAAAATATATGATATATAATTTATAACATATGATATTTGATATTTAATATAAAATCCGCCCGCACCGAAGGTGCTGGGGCGTGATCTTCCGGATGGCACTCGTAAAAGGTTACAGGTTTACCGGGGGGGGGGGGCATTTTTCGGCCAAAACCTCCTGTTTTTGATAGGTCGTGACGCTCGCCTTCAAAAAACACTGTAAAAAACAGTACGGAAGACACCTGTTCGTGAACGCGCCCGTCCAAAATCGGCAAGCGAAAAGTGAAAAAAACACGTGTTTTTCAACTTTTTGACCTCAATTTTTTGGTTTGCAACATCTGTTCCCGTTTTCAGGACTGATTTTCGTCGTTTTGTGATAGCAGAAACACTGGTTTTTACAATGTTTTTCTGTTTTCTGCATGCTTGACGGCTAGCTTCAAAACTTCCAAAAGCCTCGTAAATTACGCTGTTTTATGTTACGGTGTGAATGAAAACATCGTAAATACCATTTTTTTTTGACGTTGGTTAAAAAAACACTGTAAATTACAGTGTTTTTGGTCACCTGACCCTCAAAAACCATGGTATTTGCAGTGGTTTCTGCTTCTCACCGCGCAAAAACACTGTAAATAACAGCAATTTCGCCGTTTTTTCATGTTTTTCGTTATTTTTTGAACTGCGTTGGTCCGCTATACATGGCTATCAAATTCTTCGCGTTTTTTTTTCCGACAATCAGTACTTTCGGATGTTTTTGGTCTCAATGGCCGACATCATTGGCAGTTACGAGCAGCTGCCCCACGATGCGGTGCGGGCGGTTGCCGTCGCGAAGCGACGTGAATATTTGATTTAGAATATAATACATGATAATAATATATTGTATCAAATATATGATATATAGTATAATTTAAAATATTTGATAAATAGTATATAATATTCTATTTATTATATATTTTTTGAGAAATAGTATAATTTAAAATATATAATATTTAATATACTTAAGAGTCGCCGGGCAACTTAGGCACTTAGCTGGCACTTAGCTGGCACTTACCTGGCACTTAGGTTTTGGTCTCGCTAAGTGTGAGCTAAGTGACCGCTAAGTGAAGCTAACTGTTTCATATGTTTTTTTCTCGTTTTTATCATGTGTGACTTTTTGTGGGAATTTAAGGCTTTTTGTTACAACATCAGAGTCAGATTTGCTGATTTTTATCCGCCGTCGATGCGTTTGTTGCTAGCGCAGCAGCCAGAGACCGTTTTGGTATTCACGCAGCAAGCGCATGGGTTCAGTTAGTAGCAACTTGGTTGCTGCAAGGACGTGCCTCTGCTTTGGGAGGCGTTCCCATTTGATAATGGAAAGTTCGGAGATGCGTGGTTGCAAGGGCTGCACCACTACGGAAAGAGAATCGTCCTGCAGAAGGCCACAGACAACTTCGATGCAGCACTTGGCTGCGACTTGCACAAAGGTACCACGTGAGTACTCGACACAATGGATTTGAATGCCTTTGGCAAAGACAACGGTATGAGGCAGCCCCAGTTCCTTGGCCAGCTCCACGTCGTGCGTGGACTTGCCCACCAGTCGGCCGCTATACTCACTTTCCGGATGACTCGTAGTCAATTCGATTTCTGTTAACTGCAAAAGGGTACTTCGAGAAAAGCACCCCAATCGCGAAAGCCGCGGTGCTACTATGGACTTAAACACACGATGTTTGCGCTCCCCTACAAAGCAATCGATGTGTCGACGGTATTTTTGAATTTGGGCTTGGAGGTGTAATGAGTAGTGGAATTTGGGCCTTGCCCCTGCGATGGCCGCGTAGGCGACATCCCACTTTTGCTTGTATTTTTCGATGCTTTCATTCAAGTGCGTTGCATCTCGTGGATGCAGTTTTGTTCGTTGCAGCAGGCAGGTCACATCGACTAATGCCCACAACGCTTCGTTCGCTGCAGCCATCGCCTCTTGTCCCAGCAGCATTTCCCTCGCGAATGCTGCGAGTAACGGCAACGTCTGCAGCGTCGTATCGGCATCACCTCGGAAATCCGCTCCCTCGCGGAAAAGTTTTTCATTGAAACATTCTTGAGGACTTGGTCCACCCAACAAGGTTGTCCACCCGATGCTTGCCCATCTTAGGAGCAAGTGCGACTCCATTCCGCATTGTTTCAACAGTGAGTACCAGAGGCCTATGTCCTGCCCCACCAGACCGTTTGACCAGAATTGGTGCATGGAGTCCAGATACAAACACTCAAGCGACACCCAGTCGGACAGGGAAGGGGATGTTAATATCCCTTTTTCCACGGTAGACAAAGACCAACCCAACATTTTTTCAGCCTCTTGTAAGGCTTTTTTTGTGTTGCACCCACGTAGGTGTGCAAGCACAGCTTGTAAACCTTCATCCGTTTGCGCCCGGAGAAGCGACACATCCGCGTTGTCCAAGCGCACGTGGCCCGGCGGCAAGGCGCGGCTACCTGATACAACATTGACGCAGCGCCAGCAAGGCTTTAGCCCAGCTGCACCCTTGCAACCAGCAAAGGCCCGTAGGCCTTCATGGTCCCCCAAGACCACGATCTTCCTAATCCATAGCAATACGGAACCTTGTCGCAGAGTGATGGCACTGCCATGTTGCGCTGCGTCGTGCACAGACTCCAACACGCAGCGAAGATATTCCGCATGGGAAAAGCCTCTCTCTGCTATCTCATTGGTTCGCATATTGCTCAGCGGCAGCCAGCAAGAATCGAGGAACAATACGTCTAGTTCCACGAAGCTGCAATGAATCATGCAGGACTTCTTCGGCTGCCGTGGGGCCAATACGTTGCCGGGAGTTGTGTCATCAGAAAAGACGACAAGCGTCAATTGACCATCGTTCCTTTCCCACGCATCGGACAGCAAGCGAGCGAATAGAGGACATGCCTCTACCTTCGCCTGCAGAAGGTCCGGTAAGGAATTCATGTGCACTGGGACATCCTTGCGTTCGCCAGCCATGATCTTTTGCAGCAGCTTGGACGCCTGTGGGTACGCGAGGTGCTCTCGAACTCCTGTACGGCGGCCCACTTCATCGTCACGCAGCAATTGGATGACATCCCTGCAGTCTGCTTGACTCAGTCGAGGCAACTGCCTCAAAGCCCGAAACTGGGTCAATGCATCATCCTCCTGTCTTAATTTACGTCGTTTCATCTTCAACGCACTACGTCCTCCTTAAGCCGCTGCGGTAGTAACAGGACAAACGCTCCTTCATTTCTTTTTTGCATGCGTTTTTTTTATTTATTTTGTCCTCTCTCGTTGTCCCCGGGATTTCTAACATTTGTTTTCGTGAACACACTGTCCCGTGCAGAGACCCACAGTGTGCCCAGTGAACATAAGTCTATGTTTCAGACACAACTGAGTCAGAGAGAGAGAGAGAGAGACAATGTTACCATGTGTCCATGAAGTCCAAAGGTTTTTTTTCTTCTATAGAGAGACAACAGATATATATACATGACAACATCTGTGAGACGAACGACAGCTGCCAATCCCTTTTTGACGCGCAAGTTGACAATTCAACTCAGCTTCGACCAAGCAGCTACCTTAGCCAGACACTACCCCATGTCATTGCTGCCACTCAACATCTCTCTTAGAGAGTCCTGCCACGACACGTCTCTCTTAGAGATCTCTGCGCGTTTCACGGTGCCGCTTTGGCTCGGCGTCTCTTGGGTGCCGGTGCCTCCGCTCCGGCATCGCCCGCAGCGATGCCAGCACCACCTGCGCGCTTCTTCGGCGCCGCTGCCGCCTTCGGCATGCTAGCCTTCACCGCTTTCTGCCCTTCCGTGATCTGTTTCAAGGTCGCACGAAGATCCGATGGATCAAACGGCAAGTCTTCAAGGCGTTCCTGTGCCTCTTGGGCCGCCTGACCTTTGTTCCTTTCTTGAGCATTCACTGCCGCACGACACTGCTGGCCCCAGGCTGTGATCGTAGTCAATTTTTCGTTGCACAAGGCAACCGCGGCCGTATCGACTCCCTCCTTGCCCTCGGCTTTTGCCAACAGCTTGGTCAAGGATGTCTCAGCTGTTGCAAGAGGTCCCATGGCCTTGGCCGCGCTAGACGCTACCTTAGCGTTATGCGTCATACGCTGGCGCAACTCTTGCAACTCCTTCTTTTCCTTTCCCTTGTCATGGTCTTTTCCACATGCAGCAGCAGCCTCCGGGACATCCAAGTCATCCTCTTTGTTCTTCTTCCCGGCTCGGCGCTTCGTCGCCTCTTTCTCCTGTTCCAAGAGCTTTTCCTCGACGCTCTCAAACATGTCCCGCTAGCTGAATTTGGTGATTGGCACTTTGTAGACGTCCACGCCGTACGTGTCGCTCTTCTCCGATTCAAATTTCTTCACGACCTCTTCTTCCCAGCCCTGAGCCAGGAGAACAGACAAAGGAAGCGGTGTCACTTCTGTCGTCGATGCGAAGCTGCTGATCTTGCGTTCCGTCATGCGACGCTTCAGGACGGCACGAATCGTGGCCCACTGCAGGTTTCCATTGTCACGCTTTTCTTCGTGAAGCTTCTGAAAAAAGGAGTGGTCGGCATGGGACCACGTGCCAATCTCAGCTGCAGTGCCCAAGTTTCTGTGCATGGCTCTTTCGATGCTTGCGCATGGCAAACAGCGAAAAAATCTTCCATGCTGGCGACCATCACTCGCAGCTACCGTCCTGTTGCATAATTTGCACACCAACTCCGCCGCTGGGGGCTGCGCTGGTGCCGCATGCGATTGAGCCATGGCGCACGTCCAGGGAAAAACGCAGAGGTTTTCAGATCACACGGACAGAGCCAAAAAGATGCCTCGGTGTTGTCACGCTGCAACGCCAGTTGCGGCCAATTGTTCGTGCAATGTCGGTGAGCCCCTTTCCTTTAACATATTATTTAATGTATAGAAAAAAAGTTTATACAAAGTATTGCACGACGATTAGTTGGGTCACATTTGTGTGATTCAGTGTCACGGTTATTTCAGGCACCTGACCCTGCACAAGCCCTCCCGGATTCCCATCGCACTTTTTACGCTTAACCGTTACATCTGCAGGCAATCCGACAGAAAGCGTCCTACGGACTTTCTATCCACGTAGCCGTCGTTGCAGTCCAGAGATACCACGTAGGTGCATGTTTCCATCATCTTCCATCATCAGCATGCACCCATGGCTGCATGCTTGGTTGCGGCTCTGTCCGGCGTAGGACGTATCTCACTTAGAGACTTCGAGGCCCATGACCATCCCAGACCCCGTTTTGATTTGCGCCCTCTCTGCCCCGTAGGCAGGACCACTGGGTCGGAAGCGAACGGAACGCCGTCCCGTGGAATGACTACCTGCTGAGCAAAATAGCTGCGGCCGAGAACAACGGTGAGTAGAAAAGTACCACGGAAAGCATTTTCCTCCCTCCGTCCGCAGACAATGTGGAAAAGACACGCTCAACCTCCGTACCCCCTCCGCAGACACCGCAGACATAGTCTCTAATCCATGTTCTCATGACTCTTGTCCCGCAGACACACGCAGACAGCAGCTGTGCACCCAAATGCAGCCTTTTTGCGAGCATCCGCAGACAAGTCCCGCAGACACCATCCCGTCCGGTTTTTGTCCGCAGACAGACAGAGGAACATTGAAGGATTTTGGCATTACATTTGGTACGCTGCCACTTCGAATCCCTGCAGGGGCGCTGTCCGTAAGCTGCGCCGTGCGTGGCGTAGAAGCGCCGCGCAGCTCCTGCACCAGTGAAACTCTCTCCTTCGGTTTCGTCGCAACGAAAAGTGCCATGCCAGGATCGTCAGCCACTTCCTGGTGCGGAGGAGATCGTGCACCAAGAACCTTCGATTCCACAGGAGGTGCTCGGACCACGCATCTCTGTCCTCCACGTAGGAGGCTGGAATCACTGGGGTGGATTTAGTAAGGTTCTTTGCGCTGATTGGTGGTACTTCTATGTTTTAAGACATGGTTATAGAGTTGATTTTTAACATATCTTACAAGTCATTCAGGGATATGTATGTGTTGCCCAAAACTCTCTTGATTTAACATATTGGAGAAAACGTATTGCTTCAAACATGTTTGTCTTGTTTAGATGTTACTGTTTCCATGACTTGCAAGATAATCAACTCATGTAAATTCATATGTCACATGCCTTGCCGAAGGCTAAACCCTCCTGAGCAAAGATCATTTACCAGTGTTTCCATAATGAATTCAGATTTCCTGTCCTGGCCAAGGAGGTACACCTTCCTGAGCAAGGATTTCATTCACAAGTTTTCATTATCACATCTCCTGACCAGGACCAAGGAGGTGCACGCAACAATCATTGACATGTTATCATTATCCATCAGTGTCCTGACCAAGGAGGTGCACCCTCCTGAGCAAGGATCACTGACATTCATCATATAAGCTTCCTTGGCCAAGGAGGTAGACACTCCTGAGAAAAGTGTTTTGTGAACTTCTTTTTTTTTGCCACGTTCATTGCGCAGAGAGGCTTCTATAGTTTCCTGGACAATTGGTCAACACCAGCAGCTACTAGGGGGAAGTCACGCAAGGAGGCTCCTTAGGTCTCCTGTGTCAGTAGCAGTGTTTTCTCAACCAATGCTTTCAGCCATGTGTCAGACGAGCCAAGCGACAAGATTTGGCCAGCTCCTCATGCCGGTGAGCCCAAAGAGGTCGACTTTGTTTTGCAATTCTGAGAAGCCATGGAAGCAGGATGCAGCAACCTCAGCCCAGATGGTTCAACAGCAGCTTCTCCGCAGGGTGGGCTCAAAGACAAGCATGGCTATTTGATGAACAGCGCATCTTGACTGCCGCCAGAAGTTTCGACTCTTTTTGCTCAAGTTTTGTTACTAAACTAAACCCCTATGTTTAACACTGACAGCTGAGAACTCGGAGACACGCCAGTTAGCCAAAAAGATCCGAGCAGAGCTGCGCTGTTGAAGCTGCTATTTCCCAGACTGAGATTCACATACTTGCTGAAGATCATTTTTGGACGTCGCATCTGACCGTTGTCCGGAGTGTATCAACGTCTCATCGCCGCAGGGGAGACGCGGCTGAGGGGAAAAACTGGCCGAAGGGGTCACTTTGAACAGTGGCTGAGTGTCATTCAGTAATTTCTTTCATGGCGGCAGCCAGCTTGGCAGGCTTTCCTATCAGTTGATCAGTCATTATTATTGTTAGGCTGCAAGCCGCACACATTTCCCTTTCTGCTTGACCGGCTCAAACCTAGGGATCAGCAAGTATGTCAGAGCAGTTGGGCAACTGTTCGCTTGGCGGCTATGATGATGATGCACATGTGAAAGCTTGCTCTGCAGGTGCAAAATGTGCTCGATGCACATGGGTGAAATATAAGCCTGTATGGCAGAAAGAATTAGCATGGTTGGACGCCAAAATGAATATGGAGAGTGGCAGTTGGGGCTTGGGCTGCCGACTGTGCCATGATGCTCAGGAAGTGAGTCCTGAAGCCATGTCCAAGTTTCCGGTTTCGAGGCATCACTTTGCAAGGTATGAAGTGAACAGTGGTGACATTCGTGTGGCTCGTTTCCGCAAACATGCTGCTTCGCCTGCTCACCGCACTGCTGAAAGTATGGCCGGTGGCAAAGCGCCAGCGCTTGAGGAAATTGGTGGTTTCTCGCCAACCATGTCTGAATGGAAGTCAGTCATCTCTCACAGCAAGCCGGGTCACTGTCAAGCCGATGTGGACGATGCTGGAAACCGCAAAAAGGCTCACATGATGCGTTGGTGCTTGGCTGAAGCTCATCGGCAAAAGCAGAGAGAGGCAATCCAAACAGCTCTCTGCGTTTCCCTTGCCCAAGATCAACGTGGACGCAGGTTCTTGGTCCGCTTTCGTGCAGTGGACGCTAAGTTAGCAGTGTGTTATGGAACACTCCAGTTGGTCAAAGTAGTGGCCTCACCCAATGCTCCCGGCGCTCAAGGTATCAGGCAGATGACTTTGAAGGCCCTGCAAAATTTTTGTACGCCGTCACTTCCGCCAACTTATGGTGGACTCTTACCAGGAGCCAAGGAGGAGAAACCGTGTGACAATGACTTGCTGCAGGCCTTGATGGGCAAAGTGGAATGCATTGCTGCCGACGCAGCTGGCGATGAACAGCTGGCCATGCGTGACCTTGCGGGCATCAGTGGCCCGGACATCGTGGAGCTCCAGGACGTGATGGGTCAATCTTTTCAGAACTTGAAGGCGCGGGGCGCAATTGCTTTTCTTTGTGGTGTGGATATTAATTATTTTGGTTTTCCCTGGATTCCCTGAGGTTCTTGGCAAAGACCGCGCTCACGCAGCGCAAAGAATGTTGAGCCGCCCATGGGCAGCTGATCCGCAGTTGAAGGAGGTGATTGAAGAGTTTGTGGAGAAGCCGCACTCTGTTGCCCGACTCATCAACAATAGCCATGTCTTCAAAGATTTGTACTCTGACTTCCGGCAAAAAAGTCACGAAAAGGTTCCCATTGCCAAGAGCATTCGTGACTTAGCTTTTGCACCGCAAAGATACAGCTCTGAGTCCAAAGTACTTGCTCGACTGGTCTTGACTTGGGATGCAGTCCTTGGTGTGCTCACCGCAGTTCCAGACATGAGAGGCCGAACTTCGGCTGAAGGCGCAGCATGCCTTGCTACCTTGCAGTTTTTGACTCCAGAAAAAGCTTTGCTTTTGAGCATGCTTGCGGACGCGGCCCTTGAGTTGCATAGAGTGGTGAGGGCATTCGACACAGATGTCTGTGATGAGTCCGAACTTCCATATGAGCTTGATCGGTATCGAGGTGTGATCCGGAAGCTCTTTGTTGAAGGAGCTTGCCTTCATGTTGGTCTGACAAAGATCATGTTGCAGCACCTGTCGGAGCAGCGGCTGCTGATATCCCAAGGATTTCGAGCCAAATTGGGAGGAGCAGATGCCGTCACAGAAGAGCTGAAGCGTCAGTGTTTGAAGCGCATGTCTGCTTACGTTGCTGTGGCTGAATCTGTGCTGGAAGGAGAATTCCCACATTTTCAACTGGTGTCCTCTCTGCGTGTTTTCTCCCTCTCGGATGAATCGAGGCTCAAGAAACAGCTGGAAAGTGGTGAGCGAGCCAATTGTCTTGAAAAGTTGGCCCGGGCCATTGGTGTGGAGGAGGAATCTTTGAAATATGAGTTCGAACATTTCCTACCCATTGCCAGCAAATATGCCAGAATAGAGGGCTTGGAAAATTTTTACGCATGGAAGAAAGCAATTCAATGCACAGAGAAGAATCGCATGGTTCATTCCGCAGATGCGCTCATCCCAGCCCTTGCTCGATTGGCCTGCTGGAGCTGCAGTTCCTCTGGTGTGGAGCGTGGGTTTTCAGCTGCGCAAGGTAGCAAGCAATTGGGTCAATCCCAAGACGAGAACGCTACCTTGGAAGAAGTCATGTTGATTTTGCAACAAGTTGTCTCGTCCCCCGAATTTGGAGCAGGAGAAGAAAAGGAGCTGATCTGCGCTGCCAAGAAAGTTTGGGTTGCTCATTGCAGCCGAGTCCGGGCAAGTGGTTCACTGAAGAGAGTTCAGCGGTGGGACAAGTGCATCCCAAGGACTGTGTTTTCCTGCTGTGTAATTATTTTCCAGTTGCAAGCTTGCAATTAACATTCTCTGCTTTGTTCAGGAAAAAATTGAAAGATGGTGAAGCTGGTTTTCTGCAGGGCTGCGCGATTGTCAATGACCAGCTGGCATCCAGCAGCTCTGCCGCCGCAAGCCTGCCCAAAACAGTGTCTTCTGCGGATGACATAGCCGAAGTGTTTGGGGAGAAGCAGATGGCAGAACTCCGGTTTAACGCTGACAAAAAAAGTAAGGCCCAAATTGAAGAAGCTTTGCTGGGTGTCATCCATTCATCGGAGATCACTGACGCTGTCCGAGCTTTGGTGGCGACCACCGCAGAGAAGCTCGCAAAGACACAACGACAAAGAAACAATGATCAAAAATTGGTCCAGAGCAGAGTCAGCAACAAAGAGGTTACTCGTCAATTTTAAGTTTTGTTTGCTTTCATTATTCCGAAAATTATTTTCAACTAATCTGGACAACGGCGCAGGCTGCATGGTGCGACCAAGCTCCAATCTACGTTGGCTTCTGCCCAGACGTGCATGTTCCGGCAGATGCCACTATTGTCCGCGATTTGCATGCTGGGAGGATCTTTGTTTGCCAAGACCCCACCAATGTGTCCCCTACCCTACGTTTTTTTGCAGGTCTCGTGGGTGGAATCCTTGCGTGTCCCAAGTTTGTGGAGACCAAGGGTCACTTTGGGGTGGCGTTAGCTTTCAAACCCGCGATCAAAGTCAAGAGGAGCTTCTTCATGACGCCTGCCTTTGTCAATGGCAACAGAGCATTGTGCACAGACTTGGCTGAAGTGCTGCAACTTCAGGAGTGCAACTTCCAGTTGCTGAACCGACAAGGCTTGGATGACGCCATCGCGAAGCTGACTGTGTCCAGGGCTCGCCAACTCATTGTCCTTCGCAATGACCAAATTGATGAAGATTTTCCCCAAGTGCGGCTGCAGTTCACCGGCTTGAGTGAAGCTGTCGAGCACTGGGTCTTCTGCTCCGAGGACAAGTCTCGAAGTAGATCTGGTATTGCTGCATCCTATTAGTGCTTGCACGGTCTAAAGATTTCTTCCCTTGGCGGAAAAATGGAGCAGCGCACGGGACGCCACAGTCCACATCAGGTTGCAAACTTGGCAGTTGCCAACTGACGTGCACCACCTTGTACTCTGACCGGCACGGTCCATGTATGCATGTTTCTCCGCAGCCGTTTTTAGCGCTCAAACTGTGTTCCCGACTGTCGCAGTGACATGGTGCGACTCTGCTGGCTGTTGTGGCTGGCCGTGGCGTTGGCAGCGCCAGAAACCCCGCCAAGGCCTTCTGAGCCTGGCAGCGGCAGTGGCAGTGGTGTGCCTGCGGGAGCAGCAGCCAATAATCTGGCTGGGCAGCTTGCTCACCAAATTTGGCAGATTCTCCAAGGCTCGGTAACCGCGCCGCCTGGAATGCTGAGTGGGCCGAGTGCTTCTGAAGCTGCTGCTCCTTCTGTAGGAGCACCTGGACATTCCGCACCAACGCACGGAGCGTCAAGTTCAGCACCTGGACCACTGCCCGCCGCCACTAACCCACCTGGACCAACTGAGGAGTCTGAGGAGCCGCCTTGGAGACGATCAAGGAGCCGATTGCCTCCTGCGGCAGCCAGTGCCGAACCACCTGCGCCGCCTCCCTTGGTTTCAGCGCCGCCACCTGGACCTGGCAGTGCTGCCGCGGTACCCACTCCAGCCACCGATGTCGTGGACGTGGAAAGAGAGCCGGGGGAATCCAGACCTGCAGTGAGACTGGATTTGAGGGCTTGCCGCGTCTGTGGTGCGCAAGCCTATCAAGGAAAGAGTATATGTTTGAATATGGAGTGCGTGTCTCGGCGCAATATTTGCCTTGTTTGGGGGGGTGTTTTTGTGGGTTAAAGAACAATAAATTGTGATGTGTGCAATTCTTTGCCCGTGCCAGGACTTATACAAGTCGTGGAAGAACCCTTCTCGCAAACGCCAGAAGACCAACCGTGGCAAAAGGAGGCCGGTATGGTGGGCCGACAACAAGAACAAATGGGATCCGGAAGATCCCGAGGACGATGATGAGGGCGGCTGGGAGCCAAAGGCTCCATTGTACAAAGGCCATTGGCAAGACTGGGGAGACTCAAGTTCAGGCGGTCGTTGGGCCTGGGCCTGGGTAAATTAATGCAGTTTCTGTCGCACAAACTGCAGGAGTTTAAAAATTTGCGTGCAGACGGGGTGGGAGCTGAGGGCTTGGACTTCATTGTCATGCCAGGGATACAGTATACTAAGGAGGCCATAGTCACAGTCTCCTGCATGGCCAAGGAAGCTTAGCGAAGCTCCTTATTCCTGCAGTGTGTTCGCACACCAAAGCTTCAATAAAAGCAGGTCCGCTATAGAGCTCATTCGATTCAAGGAAAGACGGTCAAAAATGAAGATACCTATCTCCTGTGTGTCAGTGCCACCCGCCTAACTCAAGCAAACTCGTCCACGAAGGAGGTTCAAGCGAAGTCTCCTGTGCGCGACGACGGAAGAGAAAATGAAATTGTTTTTGGGCAACTTTGAGTGCGGAAGGATCCTGTCCTGCTGCAACTACGGCTGTCAATTGGCATGCGCTGCAATAGCAATCAAGGAGGCTCAAGTAGACTCCTGCAAGGACGGAGGCATCGTACTTCTGAATGCACTCAGTAACAAGGTACAAGGAGGTGCAAGAGGTCTCCTGGTCCTGTACAGGCCGAACGTTTCATGTTGCAAGGAGGCTTCTGCAGTCTCCTGTTGTCTATTTTTGCCTTCCGCGGGCAGCAAGTTGAGTTCAAAAAGATCGCTACTAAGGCCTCTCCCTACTATTTCCAGGAAGCAGTTCGACCGCCATGTGTTGCACGTGTTCACCATGTACAGCATGGCAGGCAAATACGCGTTTGGCCGCCGTGTTTGTACACGGTTTCCCATGTGCTAACATGGCAGCCTCCTTTCTTTATCAAGGAGGCTGCGCCATGTTAGCGCACGGTCTGCCATGTGGTAGCACGGCAGGCAAATACGCGTTTGGCCGCCGTGTTCTTACACGGTTGACCATGTGCTAACATGGCAGTCCTGGTCTTTGAACTCCCCAGAGGACCCGAATTTAGTACGGCTCATGAGCATGGCAGCCAAATACGCGTTGACTCTTGCAGCTGGCCCGAATTTAGTACGGGTCACGAGCATGGCAGTCAAATACGCGTTGAATACTGCATTTGGCCCGAATTTAGTACGGGTCACACGCATGGCATGGTACAACCGTCTTGATTTCAGCAGGAGACATTTTAAGATCCTTGCAGTCCTGGCCCAGCTGTGAGTGTGCCTCCAACTTAGTTATTACTTCCCACGGCTGAGTTTCTGCAGAGTGGGTGCGTAGTAGCCATGGCTCCCAAGAAGTCAGCAGCGAAGAGAGGCGCGGAGCTGTTACCTGAAACTGCTGAGCCCAAGGCCAAGGCTGCCAAGGCTGCCGCTGCCGCCAAGACTCCGAAAGCTAATGGCAGCCAAGACCCGGCACTCATGGCCAACTTGGCTTCTGGCAGCCCGGGGGTGTCTTCACAGGCGCTTTGCCTGAATGGTGGAGTTTGGGCAAAACATGCAGAGAATGTCCGACGTTTCAAAGAGCAGGCAGTGAGTGAAGATGCTGTGCAGCTCCGCCCCAACACGCACAGCTTTGGCCAGCCCTTTGATGAAAAGGCTGCTCTGGAAAGCCTCAAGCGTGAAGGCAAGTACCTTTGCATCATGAATGCTTTGTGGCTTGACCAGAGCTGGTCTGCCACGCCGCAGATACCAATCAGTCAAGGCGCCATTGACCAAGTGAAGTCCCATTGGTTTTCTACACCGAATGGTTTGGACCAGCAGCAAGTCACTGTGGGCTTCTTGCGGCGAGAGGTGGACTCAAAGACTGTGCCAGCCTTTGGCACTTGGAAGCGTCTCAGTGCTGAAGAGTCCATCATTGCCTTCTTCGAAGCAGCTGCCGCCGAAGCGCAGAAAGTGGAAGCAGGTGCAGCGGGTGATCAGTTGCAGGAATGGCTAGGTCATTGTTTATCCTGCCCAGTGTTGATCAGGGTTGTAGCTGACTCGCAAGAGATGGAGTGGGTGGCCCAGCAGCTGAGGGAGGATCAGACCCAACTGTCCTTCCTCGCCCGCACACCCACACAGAGGGTGTTTGACGTCATGCAGAAGAGAGAGGCGATGGGCGTGGCTTACACGCCAGAGGCGCTTCTGCAGTTGTATGACGAGAAGCTCAAGTTCAGCGCCAAGTCGGAGAAGATTACCAAAGGACCCCTGTTACTGTTTATCTTTTTGTGTACTGAAAGGAAGGATTTTTTTTTTGGCCACCCATCACCCATATGAGCAGGATTTCTGGGCCATGCTTCCATGGTCATGGACCGTGCTTTGCGGCATGACGCAATTCTGCAGGTGATCCTGGCGGAAGAAGCTTGTGGCAAGAGCCTTTGGGATTCTGTCAGCAAGTTGCACGCCATGGTCTCCAAGTCTACCCGCTTTGAAGAAGTTGCTTGGCTTTTCACGCACATGCACGATTCCAAACTGGCTGGCCTTCTTGAAGGAGAAGTGTCTGTGCGGCAGTTGACGGGCCAGGGTGCTACAGGTGGCAAAGGTCTGTGCGATCTGGTCTTATACAAGATGAGGCTCAGAGACTACTTCATCAGCGACTTCTTGCTTTCAACTGAAGCCAAAGAGATGCCTGAGAAATACCGCCAAGCTCTCAAAGACATCTTTGCTTCCCACGAAGCCTTCCGAAGAAAGGTCGGTTTCCCGGACAGCCCGGCGGACCTCTCATGGAAAGCTGGGTGGTCACGCTCTGCTGATCACGTAATGCAACTGATTCAGGACCGTGGGGCCATCCATTTTGTTTAACATAGTATTTTTTCAGTTTTTATTACCGCATGGTTGTCGATTTATCAACAGCACCCAGGAGTCAGTCTTTGGCACGGTCTTTGACGACAATCTCAAAGCAGCTGTGGTGGCAGGTAAAGCTCCCCTGGATGCCTTGACCATGGATACCAAATTGGGTGAGCGCTATAGAGAATTCCAGCAGCTCCTGCGGCAAGAGCTGGATGAGGCCAGGGCAGAAGCATCTGCAGCAGCCCGAGCTGAAGCCCAGCAAGGCGCAACTCAAGACCCGGAGGCCCAGGAGGGTTTGCCAGTCAGAAGTGCTGCTTTCAAGGCATTCCTGGGGGATGTGCAGGCCAAAATCGGGGAGATCAAGAATGAAGAGACTCTGGCGCAGCTTCAGTACTTCGAGGACAAAGCTCGCAACCTCATGGCTTCCAACGTCCAGCTCTTTGTCTTCCAACCGTCAGAGAATGAGTTGTGCGCGTACTTTGACAAAGCAGCTGCTTGCCAAGTCAGAGGTGGTGGTAATCAGTGGGTGGGAATCTTTCTGGATCCTGCTCAGTGGGGTGAAGCTGTGACGAACCCACACATTCGTGTTTGCCCGTTGAACCAGCAGTACTTGAAGACCTTCTTGGCGTCAGTGGTCAAGTCCAGGGACAAGCAGCAGCTGACCTTGCACCATCGCGACCTCTTTATCTACTTTGATTCGTTCTTGCCTGGCAATTTGAACAAAGTGCTAGGTTCTTTCCAGACTCCAGCCGGAGATGCCTTGAACAAAAACTCCTTCGGTGTCTTCATCTCCTATGATGAGGAAAGTCTCAAGCAACGCCGGCAGTACATCAAAGCAAACTCAACGACTTTTCAGCAAATTGAGCTAATGACGCTGGCGACTGCTGAGAATTTTGGAGACGCCATGACCAAAACAAACCGCAAGATCTACAAGGGGACCAACTTCGGGAACAAGATCGGAGACGTGTTGTTGGAGAGCCCCAAATTGCTTTGGTCTATGGCTTTGAAGGCATGGATTGAAGATTTTTTAGAAGGGGGTGCAGGCTTTTTTTTTGGCCTTTTTCCCTTGCCACTGCATTTGTGGGCAGGACAAAATCACTTTGTTTGGCAAGTACCGGGTGTCCGTTGGTGGTCGTACCACCGGGGAAGCAGAGAGCCATCGTGGAGTCAGCAACCGCAAGCTCAACACTGAAGAGCCCGTGTTTTGGCATAGCCGTCCTTTGAGCCTTTGCCTTGAGCTTTTGGCCAGTTACAACCTGGCTGCCGTGGTGGACGCTGGAGCTGGCGATGGGAACATGGCCCTGGCGTGCGCTTTGAGTCGCATGCCTTACTGCGGTCTCTGCCTCACTGAAGATCATTTGACCCAGGTCCAAGACCGCATTGTCACTGAGATCATGCTGCGCATGCTCTCTTCTTCCGAAAGCGTGTTCGAACCCAAGTTGGCTGCAAGTTGCTTGGCCTTTTGTTTGTTTTTGGTGTAGCGCCTTTCATTCAAATGTATTTTCAGCGCGTCAGTCAGGTTTGGGAGGAGATCGCGCTGGCCGGTCGTCTCAGCCAAGCGGTGCAAGGACGGCAGAGCAGCAAGGCGTCAGCCATCCAGCCTCTAGCGGAACGACTGGCAACCCACCCAATACCAGTGGCAATGACAGTGGCACAGCAGCGTCTGTGCTGAATGAGTTCAGGGCTCAGTTGGCGAACCTCCAGCAGCAAGGCCAGTGATATTTTTTGGGATGAGGATCACGATCGGCGCAAAATGGTCTTTGAGGCGTTTGGCCCGACCTGACAAGAGGTCGAAGATTCATTTGGACAAGGCTGACTGACAGAGTAGCTGTGGTTTTGTACTCACAGCTCAAAAATTGGAAGGAAAAGGTCTTTGCAGCAACACCTTTTCCGTTTGAGTCACTGCGCATGGCGCTGTCAATCAGAGAGACCAGCCACATCGCACACATGGCCGCTGTCGTTTCAGCAAGATTTTTTTTGGTAGGTTTATTCCATCATGGCGCCGCGGTTGTCCAAGCCGAGAGCCACGGCCAGTGGGCGCGCAAAGACCCCCCTACCAGCAGCGACAGAAACCGAGAGTAGAAAAGCAACCAAGCGGCCAGCTTCAGACCAGGGAGGCGCAAGCAAGACTGCCAAGACCACGCTGCTCCCAGCAGAGCCTGGCAAAGTGAACCTCATAGCTGCGCAGCCTCCAAACACCCCGGCCGAAGTCACGCTGGCTTCTGACTGCTCTGGTCTTTGCACTGAAGGGCCAGCGGTGCGAGTGAACTTGCCTTCATCTGTCAATGTGAAGCACATCTACACTTCTGAAATTGATTCCAACTTCAGGAGCACAAGTAATTAATTTACAATGATGATGGGGTTCTATTTTTTTTGTTCAAAGTGATTTTTTAATCTCCCTGAAGGAAATTCATTTCTGAGTTTGTCAAGCCCCAGCAGTTGGAGAACGACATGGAGAACACATTGCATCTTGGGCGTGTGTGGTTTGATGTTGACCTTTACGCGGTCGGCAGCCCATGTCAAAGTTGGAGTCTTGCCGGTAGTAAGTCTGGGGCTGCAGATTCCAGAGGCGGTCTCATGGCTCTGATCCCTTTTCAAATTGAAAAGCACAAGCCTCGCAGCTTTATCTCCGAGAATGTAAAGGGCCTCCCGTCACTCTTTCCCAAGGAATTCAACTGGCTGATCCAAGCTTTGAGAGACATTCAGCTTCCCAATGGTGAGCAATGCCTCTTATCTTGCTTCAGAATGTTTTGTGAACGCATCTTCTTTTTTAATTGTTTCAACCGCATAGTGGCTCGCAGAAGCTCTGCCATGGTGTGCTGCAGGCTACAATGTTTATTACAAGCTGCTGGACACACAGCACTTCGGAATTCCGCAGCACCGCGAACGGGTCTATATCATCGGTATTCGCCGAGACGTGCAAGTGAAGCACTTTGAGTGGCCAGTGCCTTTCAAGGAGCGGCTCACGCTCAAGCAGCTCCTTGGCAATCCTGCCATGGAATGGAAGTGCAACTTGCGGGAGAAGACACACGATGTCGACGGCTCAGCTCTATCCAGCACAGCCCGCAAGAACTTGATCCAGTTTCAAGACTTTTTGGACAAGAATCCGGCCAAACAAGACTCTGACTTCATTGTCGACACAGGCGGTTCTTCAGCAACTTGGATGGAGGACAAATGCCCCTGCCTCACTGCCACCAGATGCAAAGGAAAGCATTGCTACTGGTGGCATCAAGGCCAGAGGTTCCTCACCCCGACAGATTTTTTTTTGCTTCAAGGCGTGTGGCCTGGGGCTTACAAGCCTGGAGATGTTGAAGAACTTCAAAGTTTTCCACAAAGGGTATTAGGACATATGATTGGCAACGCCATGTCTGTTTGTGTAGTGCGACGCTTAGTGCGATGCATTTTCCAAGCACGTGGCATTCTTTGAGGAATAGGCGGCATGTTTCCAGTTTGACCTGTTGAAAATCATTTGAGTCAGCTGCGCTAGCCGTGGTTACCACATTGCTTGAACATTCAGTGCTGAACATTGCCGCAATGCAATTCAACCTCGGTTTTGCTTTGTCCATCACATCGACCCATTCGACCCAGGTTTTTTGGCTCACAAAACTAGTCTAACTTGCAACATGGCAGCAGCAGGTGAGAAGAGATTGCCCCAAGGTGTCCTCAACAGAGCTGACTTGCAGTTGGGGGTCCAAGCCTTCTTGCGGTGGGATCCAGCACTCAAGGAGAAGAGCGCGTTCGAGCTGGAAAATGCTCGTGAGGCTTTGATTTTTTGCCAGCCTTTCTTCAAGGAAGACCGCACCAGGTCATGTGCGCTTGCCTGTGCCATCATGTTTTTGACCATCCTTCAGATGACGCTGGACCGCCCTGACACAGAGCCCACAGACTGTACATGGACCGCTCACCTTTACACCAGGTCTGGACAAATCCAGCCTATGCAAGAGAAGATCGAGAAATGTCCAGCTTTGACATCGCGCGAGTTGCTTGCAGGAAAGGTTGGTGAGTTGGATAGCGCTGCTTTTCTTTTGGGCGCCATCAACGCCATGCCTCATGACCTGCTGCCCCAGGCGCCGCATTTCGAAGGCTGT
>CAMXCT020002569.1:0-29891 GCA_947184155.2 Cladocopium goreaui
TTAACATGCCCCACCCCTCCCCTCCCATCAACCCCATCCCATCAACGTACCATGAACATGACGTTAACATGCCCCACCCCACCCCACCCATCAACGTACCATGAACATGACGTTAACATGCCCCACCCCACCCCACCCATCAACGTACCATGAACATGACGTTAACATGCCCCACCCCACCCCACCCCTTGCGGAAACCTGGGGCCCCGAGGGTACATATATACACCCAAATCAGGCTATAATAAGCCAGTTGTATCTGTTAAGGGCTATAGAGACTCACTATTTTCAGGATCATGGCTCCGATTGGGTTCTGCTTGCAGACATGTGTGAAAATCTGTGTGAGTGGCATGCAAAATCGAGCTGGAAATCACCTGGGTTTCGCCATGTCTGGAGCTCCAAGTTGAATTTTGTTTGGATTTGCAACAGTTCTTACCTATATGAAACACAACAATCCCATACCCTCCCCATCATTCCATCCTCACTGCATTTCCATGTGGGTTTTGGGTGGTTTTATGCATGTATCCATCATTTATCCATCATTTTCCCATGAAAACATGAGAAAAAACATCCACTTAGGCCGGGATGTTCCAGCACGCCATGTTGATGTCATCACAAAACTACCAGGTCTGGGTGGACTTTGCCTCCCTTCCACCACCGGCAGGGCGACCTCAGAATCGCAGGCGTTTCATCCTATCATTGGAATGATTTATGGGAACGTTTTGAACGGAATCCCCCATAGAAAACATGGAAAACACATGGTTTCCGGTGAAGATGTTCCCAACAAAACCAATGAGATGATTGTATGGTCCCCAAATTTGTGCAACATTGATCAATTTATTGGTGTAAATCCCATACATCCTGGGATTTTCACCGGGGAATTTTGTTGAATTTGATGGAAACAGAATGGAACAGATGGGATCAGCCTAGCAGGATGATACTACAGGAAACCCTGCAGTTTCACCCCCAAATATATATATATTATAGCATCTTGAAAAGCATTACAATATCCATGCGACAAACAACATTTACACAAAACAAGAAATCCAGCAAAGTTTACCCACAAAGTTTGATCGTGAATTACCATGTTCCCTGCTACAATGGCAATGTGGTGGGTAAATCGACACACCCAAGATGATATGTTTGGCTATCTATATCCCATTATTTCTCAGGGATTCCACTTATATGTCCAATCATGATTGGCTAACCCCCACCCGTACATCCCCACCAAGCATTGTGTATTTATTGGCATTGGTTAGATCGGCTAGATCCCAACTGTTGGTGCTTAAACCACCATATGTTGCTTTAATCAGTCATTCATGTCCGAACCACATTGGTAGAAACTTCCCTTCCACAATTTATTGATATATATATATATATACGCATAAACAGATACAACAAACATACCTTTGTATCTTATATGTATCTATCTATAAAACATATATAGATAATTAAACAGATCTACACCCGATCTATGATACATCTGAGGTCTCCCCGTCGGACCACCCCTTGGAGCAGACCATTTTCGGACCGTGCGTTTCTGGGAGTGGCAGCGGGGCCTGGCGGGGATTTTATGAGGGGAACATACGAGAAAAAACATAGGACATATGAAGAAATCTGAGGAAATATGGGAAACTATGAGAAACTTATGAGGAAGATGTGAAGAAACTATGTAAACATCTGGGAAACTATGAGAAAATCTGAAAGAATATGGACAAACCTCCCAAACATGTGGAAGAATATTGGAAAAGATGGGAACATTTGGGACAATCTGAGAAAATAACCTGGGAAATAGAGAATCAGTCTTTGGGATTTTGATATCACTAAAAAAACACACACACATGCTACATCAAAGTTGGTAAATGCCATGCTTTGACATGCTTTGGCTGTTTCGGGGCTTTTGAGCACTTGAGAAAGTATCTGTTGGAGATGAAATATGTTCCTTTTTTTGTTTGGATGTGAAAAAGTAGGACATGATGACAAACCCAAAAGTAGAGAACATGTGGAATATTTAGCAAGTTATGATTTGTTTGGTTCTGACGAACCAATTCATGGGGGATATGAACCACCAAACATGGGTATATCATGATCATAATGGGGATATTCATTCATGGGACATATAACCAACTATGGTTTAGATATATCGCACTACTTAGATGGGTTTAACAACCATCAATCGGGATTTAGCATCAAATTCAATAGTTTCGACGGACTTGCTGAAGTCTCGGGCGCCCAAAGACGTGTCAATGACATTGAAAAAGACTCGAGAAGGATGGGTCCATCGTGGACCTGGGAACCATGGGAACCAAAACCACGAGTGCAGTCACACTATTATGTGTATCCCCATTATAATCTATAATGATGGTGGGATATGGGTATCTCCACATTTGCTATGAAACTATGAAAGTGAATGATGAGCCCTCGGATCGAGGTACCGTCCGACCATCAGTGCGGAGCACAAGTCCTAGATTTAGTCGACAAGAAATCCACGCGGAGGCAGCAGTTCTTGGAACTGTGAACGGCTACGAATTCGGACCACATCTCTGTCCGGGTATTGCTGAGGGAAGAACGGCGGGGCAAGAAGACCTAGTAGAACTGTTCCCGCAGCATGCCCACTTATTAAGGGGAGAATACGCTAGACCCCTAGCACTGCTAGGAGAGCTGGCCTCCAAGCTTACGCGGCTCCACTCTGCCCTCCACACCATTCACATCAACCCTTATGCTGATCATTATAAAATTTGATATAATTTGTATGTGTCCACGGCCTCTGACGGCATGATTGTCTCCTTGCATGACCGCCCCCCCAGAGTATTTAACTGCCATGTGATGGGGGGGTGCCAACCACAAAGTGTGGGTATAGCATGGGGATATTTCATAGGGATATATATTCTATTAATTGAGTAATTAATTAATCAATCAGTTAATTAATCTATTATATATATATTACCCACAATATTTATTATTTGGCTTTGTTCGTGGATGGGGTATACTACAGCCGAATGTCCACAAAAAAAGACGTGGATGGGTTTTGTGGATTTCAAGGTGCCATAGGGTCAAGTGGAATGGATCGAGGTAGAGACGCCTACAGAAACAGAAACTGCTTGGTAGTTTGGAACATGAATGGATTATGACTTTCCATTCAGTTGGGAATTTCATCATCCCAACTGACTTTCATATTTTTAACATGAATTTCATTTTTCCATTCAGTTGGGAATGTCATAATCCCAAGTGACGAAGTCCATCATTTTTCAGAGGGGCAGGGTAGGTCAACCACCAAGCAGCAAAGTATCCATCACTTAGAAACAGAACATCCACCATTTCTAGATCATGTTTTTTTACCGATGGTACCTTCAACTGGTTTGTGATTTCAAGGAGTTATACAGTTATGGCCATTTATCAGTTATAACTACTTCGAAAAAAAAACATTTATAGACTGTATAATCCCATAGAAATAACTAGTTATAACTGGTAAATGGCCATAACTGTATTCTCAGCCCTATTTGGGATGATGCTTCCAACTGACTCGTATTGTTTTTGGGGGCTTGAAACTACGATCCGGCTGATTTTTGCCCATATCCCATGAAAGTGGCGTCATGTATCCTTTTTGTTGGTGACTCATATTCCCCATCATTCTCGTGAAACACCACCACTTAGATCATCCTTAGCCCCCAAAAATGGTCGTTACCACCAATTGTTGAGAGATTTCACCAAGATTTGGAGTAGAATTTGAGGGTCAAGATACCCTCCTGCGATCAAACATAGCAATGGAAATCCCTCATTCAGTTCCACGATCTTCCTAAATCCCCATTTATATTCAGGCTTCTTCCCTCTGCGATGTTTGATCACACTGGAATTTTCAAAAAATCCCACATCCACAACACCATGGTATATCTCCCTAAAATCACAACGAACCACCACCATCTATATATTCTCCATATTAATCGGGCAATTTCTCGATTTCGGTCGACTCAGAGTTCACTTCCTTGAATGATTTTCCCAGCTATAGACCTCCATTGGAGGGGCCATGTCCCATTGTACAGTTATGGCCCTTAACAGTTCTGGCCGTGGCATTAGTTATAACTCCTGCAACGAAGGTTGGTTATACATCACCTATATAAATGAGGTGTTATGAGCAAGTTTGAACTGCCTCTAGGACTATAAGTGTAGCAAATTTAATTTAATGTAGTAAGATATAGCAAGATAGACTATCACGACTATCACTATAATACTAGTATTTGGTAATAATAGTAGTACTTAGCATTACTCTCTTTACCAAAATATAAGTATTATAAGTACTATACTTAGTAATGATTAACCATTATAACCATGGCCATACTCATTATTATAAGTACTTAATATTTAACATTAGTCAATATTGTAAGTTAATGAGTATGGCCATCAGTTCTTATTATTATTGCAAGTATTATATTAGTCATATTAGCCATTTACAAAATATTATGTATTAATAAATGAGTATTATGAGTATTGTATTATACTTTAATATAATATATGTTTTACAAAATATTAGTATATTGTTCTTATTAATATAAGTACTCATTATTATAAGTCATATTAATAAGAACTGATGACCCCATCGTGCCATCGTGGAACAGGTACCGTTTACCCGTGGAAGAGCTGAAACGCTTCGTCCCGCGAGCGCCGTTATCGACGACCCAAGCGACCCAAGAAGCGTCAAGGCTGGATGGTCCCAACAGATCCATGGGATGCATGTGACTTCAGTTATGGCCATTTACCAGTTATAACTGGTTATTTTGATGGGATTTTACATTCTATAAATGGGGTTTTCTTAGTACTTATAACTGATAATTGGCCATAACTGTTGAATGTGATGAACCAATGGTGATCTGCTTGGTGATTTGGAACGTGAATGGATTAGGACTTTCCATTCAGTTTGGGAATTTCATCATCCCAACTGACGAACTCCATGATTTTTCAGAGGGTAGGTATACCACCAACTAGTGATATTTGGGCAAAATTGTGTGTATATATTCCACTGATTACGGGGCAAATGAGGAAATTAACCAGGGAAATTTTGGGGTACATTGTGGGACATGGCAATGTGGCAATGTTCAGAATCCAGTTGGCGGATGCCTTGGGAGTGGGAAGTATTGACGCTGACATGAAGATCCAAGTAGCTGTAGCTCTGGGCTCATGTATCTTCAAGAAGATGTGCTTTGAAGAATAGGATGGTTTTTGAATGTTTTTGAAAACAAGAGTGAGTAGAAGATCTCGGTTGTAAATTTTGGCTCATGGCCACAACATCTCGCACCCGCAAGGGAATTGCCACTGGATGATTGCAGCCTGTATTTGTCAGCTCAAAATCTCAAATCATGGTCAGTTGGATGTCTTATATCACTCAATTACTAGCCACTTCTATTGCATAGAATGCACACATGCCCAAAACATTTAATGTCAACCCTGGATTAATAAACCCTAAGCAGCTGTTTAATCGAGAAGCTACCATTAAAAAAAAACAAGTATCAGATTAATTATGACTATTGGAGGAGTACCACCCTTTTTTTTAATAAACCATGGTTTAGTTTCATCCGGGGTTGACATTAAAAGTTTAGGGATTGATCATTCGCGGATTTGCTGTTGGTTGGTTGCTTACCCTTTGATAATTTCACAGAACCATTGTTAGAATAACCATTTTAGAACTATTTTAGAAGGTGATTTTATCTATAAATGTGTCATTTTCCATAGCCATGCTAGTGTTGGTGATTCGCTCCCGTGGCGATTCATTGGGGCTGAACACAACTGGCAATTTCTTAGTCGCGATTCGGTTTTTGCTGGTGTGACTGTCAATTTTTACCTAGACTCGCAATCTCACATGCTATTACTGGTGTACATATGCACTTGCATATCCATACATGAAGCCACATATCCCCGTCTCTTTGGTGAAGTCACCAGTGTTGCACTAAGAAAACCCATCGATCCCATGTAGTCCTCAGTTCGTCACGAGGTGGGCGCCCCAGCAATTAGTTGGTAACTACAGTTGTAATCATTACAAAGCCTGGTTATACTAGTCCAAGATAACCAAGCCAACAAGAATCAGGCATGAAAAAAATCAATTCTGGGTTGGTTACATCACCAAATCTGTTTTCCCTTAGCGGGGGCACGCCCCGGGACCCCGCGAGGTACACCTTGATGCACCTCCCTGAGGGTCACAGTTTTACTGGCACCATGCGCAAGACGGAGGTGCCGCCTCGAACCTCGGAGCATCGGATTTGTTCAACGAAAAGCGCGGAAAACCTGAAAACCTTCCAATTTTCAAAGGACTATTTCGGGGGTATATCTAATTTTCAGACAGATCCTTACATGGGCGCTTACTCCAGCAAAGAGATGCTTAGAGCTTTCGTTGCCGAAATTTGGAGTACTTTCAGGGTCAAGGCACGAAGCTTTTGACACTTTACCCAACGAAGCGGTCTTTTATCAAAAATCATATCGTTGTCGTTGCTAGTTGGTAGTTTCAATCTTCTTGTAAACCGGACGATGATCCCAATTGAGTGATGCATTGTTGCTTTGTCAGTTGAAAGCACCAAGAGTAGTGAGCATTGGGTGTTATCTTAAACAGTTCGAAAGGGGGGTTGAAAAACGAATTTGCTGATGCTAACAACAATTTCATCTGGTTGGTGGTTTGGAACATGAATTTTATTTTCCATATATCGGGAATGTCATCATCCCAATTGACGAACTCATATTTTTCAGAGGGGTAGGTCAACCACCAACCAGTCATGGTGTGTCCAAGTCTCAGAGGATCAAAGGAGGAATTGGATGGTGACTGTTATTCGCCTTAATTAACAGGTATGGCTATGGGATGAACGAACTCCTGCAACTAGTTGGTTATATATATATATATCACTTCAATGAATTTATAAGCCAGTTATAGCTGGCTTTTTGGGGCACTGTGACCCTTCAAGTGGGTGTACCATTTGAGAACCAATCACTGAAGCTCGGTACAGAAACCATGACATGTGCTCTAGTTTATATACTCCTTTTGGGGGAAGATATTTATAGCTGAAATGTGCAGGCCACAGAAAGCGTGAAATCATCTACCATCTGGTTATGACTAACAGTTCGCCATGGAAAGATCAACCTCATTTTTAAGAACGGTAAACAGATGTTGCAGTTGCTGTTGCCCGTTTTTTATTTTTATTTTTTTTTGCGGCACGTTGCAGAACACATGTTCGCGCGGCTAGATGGCGTCGTTAAAGAATTCCCGCGGGAAACTGCAACCTATTTCTGTGTCCAGTTTGCCCATTCATATGTTTTTGTTCATACATCAGGGCTTCATACTCATGCCATTCATGCAGCTTGAACACTTGTCTAAACTGTGGTCTCATTTGTTTTTCTTCACTTGGTTGACAAATGGCGCGATCCTGCTTCAAATGTGCATGCCAGTGGGACGATCATGGCCGACCCCTTCAGCATCCTGAATTGGAAGAGGCATTGGTGGGCTTTTCAGCTAGTGGCCACTTCAATCAATGTCTTCACTTTTGAACCTAGCCTATCAGGGCGCGGCCCCAACCCAATCGCCCACAAGACTCATGTGCATCATTCTAGGACTAGTCCTTCATCAAGATGTGGCGTACCATATTTTTTGAAAACGAGAAACATGTTGCACTGCAAAGTTGGTCCTTGCGTGGCGACTTGCCCTATATTGCTCATATGTTGTTTCAACCAACCATTGACACTGTTCTCGTTTTCTTGCTATTGTGTTGCCATCGCAAGGAAAAATCACATGCAATGTCATTAAAGACAATTCAAACAATATTGTTTATTGCGAATTTCATTGTACCACAAACAACATGTCAGCGTCAATTTTTCTATGTCATTTCCAAATAAACAACGCCATATCACAACAACATATCACCAGCGTCAAGGTGTCTTGGAGCATTCCCGCTGGTTGGCATTTCATCCGACATTGCCGAGTGATCCCCGAGGCCGAACGAATTTTTCACCCGTGCGCCATGGGAACGTGTGGCCAGTTTTGGTTTAATTCTGGATTTTTGTGATGTGTTTTACATTCATGCTTCCTTGCAGCAGGAAATTTGGGATTGATATTGTTCGAACAAATGGAGGCAGGGGAAGCAGTTCGTTGCGAGGCCTATTTTTCAGTAGCCTGACGGTTTGTTAAAGTAATGCGAGCACGGGACAAGTGCTGATCCCTATCTGTTCTCTGGCATAAAACGTTGTGAGCTTTATACATGACCTAAGAGACATTGGTTTTTGAAGGACGTTTTTTGAAAGTTAGGTGCAGTCAGAAGAGACAACAACGTTTTCAGACGACGCCAGTCTCAGGTCAACGGAGGGCGGTGCCAGAGCGGCCATTGGATTCGCAAGGGATGAGTCCATGGTTACCACCAGCATCTGCCTCTCTGTCAAGAATGGAGAAGGCCTCAGCTGACCAGATAGCTGAAGCCGAGACGGTGCCAGCTCAGTCTGAGAAGTTCGCGCGTTGCGGATATGGCAGACGTGGCAGTGACAGGAATGCAGCCCCTTGGACAGACTCACAGCGGGAGCGCTTCCAGGAGCAGCTGGTGGCTATGAGTGACGCGGAGGGAGAGCCTATAGATCTGCAGCAGGAGCTGGAAAGGGCTTTGGATGAAGGACGTCCAGAGCATCAGATGAGCTTGAAATTCTGACATGTTTCGTTTTCACGATTGAGTTTGGTTGAGTGTTGACATGTTTCGGTATGTTTCAGGTTTTGTTTTGAATGATGCGTTTTTATTGCCCAAACAGTGTGTCCTTCGACTGCGCGCGCTCGCACAAACTGTGGTCCCCGGTCTTGGGATCGGACCTCCTCCTCAACATCATCATCTTCCTCCTTCTCGACATCATCATTCTTAACATCATCATCTTCCTCCCCCTTGAACTCATCGTCCTCAACATCATCAACTTCCACCTCATCTTCTGCAACATCAACATTATCATCCTTCTCATTACCCTCCTCAACATCATTAACCTCAACATCATCATCATCATCATCATCATCATCGTCATCATCATCGTCATCATCAGCATCATCATCATCATCATCATCATCCTTCTCAACATCATCATCATCCACATTTGCATCCTCCACTTCATCTTCCGCATTTTCATCCTCATCCTCATCTCCCTCAACATCATCATCCTCAACATCATCATCATCATCACCATCACCATCATCATCATTATCATCATCATCATCATCAACCTCATCAACCTCAACATTTTCCCCCTGCACCTCATCATCCTGAACATCATCATCCTCAACACTGAACACCATTGTCCGCAGCATTACCATCCTCATCCTCATCCTCATTCTCATCATCATCATCATCATCATCATAATCATCATCATCATCATCAAGAACAACCTCATCATATATTTTCCTCCCACTCCCCTAAGCTGTTTGGGGTCTCTTGCCGAGATGATTGATCCCTCTAGTTCTTTGTGTTTCATGTTTCACTTTCCCGTTCCCATGTGTGATTTCATTTCGAACCTGTGCAGCTAAACCTGCCACCAGTTGCAGTTTGAATAGGGTTAGATGGCCATGAGAGAAGATCCATCGAAATCCTAGTGTTGATCATGTTCTATATTGATTGCACCTTTATTGCAAAATCCCCTGAAGATATAAGAGCGCATTAGAACCCCCCAAACCTGGGTCTCTTATTACACATTATATCCCCATGATATTTTTTGGGTCAATCTCCAGGTTTGATGTTGCGTCTACTGCATTTCTTCGTTCAATTGCCATTTTCATTATATAGTTGTTTAATACACTAATGAGTGTTTTGGTCAAAAATAAGCTGCAATGTCCATATTGGATGGTCATCAATCCATTAGCAATTAGCAAGGATTATTACATTTTTTCAAATTTCCACAGTGGGATGGGTGATCGATGGTGCTTGAGTTCGTGAGCTACGTTGGCTTGGAACCAGACTAATTAGGGCTTATGGTGATTAAGATTATAGTTAGATGTGGTTTTTAGATTTTGAACCAATTTGCAGCTACTTGGGGCTGTATCCCAGTTAGCACGTGGTTGACAACAGTGGTGACATTCATATATATATATATTATATTTACATATATTATATTAGATTTACATACATATATATATGTTGCAAATGATTTTTATATATCTTTGGTGGATATGTTAAGAATATCTTATATACTATCCTCCGGCAATTTTTCGTTGAAATGAAGACTTATCTATTGACCTACATGGGTGCAGGTCAAAAATTAATACCCAGGGACCGCTGGTTGTGGTCTATGTTTAGCAAGTTCGATTCTAGATATGCCCAAACTCGACCCATACCCACATGATACCATCTGGTAATCAAACATGGCATGCTGGAAAATCCCTCAGTTAGTTCGATGGTTTTCCAACTCAAGCCATGACCAGGCCGCGGGGATACCGTATGTTATACTTAATACACCATGCATTATTTGTAACACACCATATGTTTATATTTATATATATATATGTGTGTGTGTATTATATATATATATATATCATGTATAACTACATATCTATAACGCGGCCAACTTCCCATGACCCCCTGGCACGGCCGCAGCAGTGCCGAGAAGGTCGAGATAACTACATATCTATAAAATAACTACATAGCTTTGTATTTGTTTTATAATGTATAATATAATATATTTAGTGTATTATATTATATTATATTATATTATATTATATCTTATTAAACTATATTATATTATACTATATCTTATTATCTTATATTATATTATATTGTGGTATATTATATTATATTATATTCCATTACATTATATCGTATTATAATTTATTGGATTATATTTTCTAATATTTTGATATGATATTATAGTTTATTATATATCATATTTGTTTTTATTTATTTACTTTTCTTTATTGATGTTTTTTTTTTAAATATATATCTCCTATAAGTACCCGTATCTAGGCACCTGACCACCCGGCACGTGTGATGTTGAGCCCGAGCCAGGGCTTCATCTCCCCTTGGGCCGCAGCTGAGAAACCGGAGTATCGGTGGCCTTCCCCCCAGACTTGGCAAATGAAACGACGTGGTGGAGATCTACGGTCAAAACCGGGGGATATTTTGGAGCTTAATGTTAGATTAGATATCTTTTATTCTTTAGTTTTTTAAGAAAGTTGTTTTTAAAGATATTTTTACTCTTTGACATGTATCAAGAGATCTAATATCTACATTTTGCTCAAATTATTGGATATCTTTAGACTGGATCCTTAAATTATATCGTATCCATAAACTGTCGACTACAACCTTTGTTTTTTGGGATCAATGTTGGGTTTAACGAATCACAGTCTTGGACTGAACCATAATTGGAATGAAACCTCCTCAAGATTGGGGATGCCCCATTGTTACATATTATTACCCTCTGGTCATTTAACATAGCCATGGAATGATCCACCATCTTATAGCTAGGTAAACCATCTATTTCTATGGGCCATCTATACCATGGCTATGTTAGTCATAACCAGAGGGTACATCCTCAATGTTGGAATTCACGGGCCAAAACTGGGCCAAATCTGTTGAGCATTTTTGTGATTTGGGGCCCTGTACGTTTCGACCGACCATGTGGTTGACAAACCGAACCGCCATGATGTGCATGTATCTACATATTTATATATATATATACAGAATTATATGTGCACGTGGCTGTCCGAATTTTGATGGTGAGTTTCGTGGACTTGATGATAAACCATGGAATTTTTGGGGCTTGGGAGAAATCCAGCCATCCTCCGGCTCCGCCGCGGCTCCGCCCAGCCGTTTTTCTGGACACATGGGATCCCATTGCGGGATCTGTGGCCCCAATGTCGCCCCCGCGAGTCAAAGGTTGGTTTAGGTTCACTCATTCAAATGCAGTTATTTACGCATTATAACTGGGGTGCATTTAACATAGTCAAATAGTCATCACCTATTTTCAGCAATCTATAATAAGGATTAGATCACATACTAAAACCAAGCGCTCGGTAGTGCACTGCTAAGGTTGGATCATACTAAAACCCAACAATTGGTAGGGGCTGTTTTGAGGACCAAAAAGAAACAATCGGTAGGGCTCCTGGCTGTTCAAAGGACTTAAATAAAATCAACCATCGGTCTGTTTTAAGGATTGTAACAATACTAAAACCCAACAATCGGTAGCGCTCCCGACTGTTTTAAAAGGACTAAAAACAAACAATCGGTAGCGCTCCCGACTGTTTGAAGGACTGAAAACAAACAATCGGTAGCGCTCCCAACTGTTTTAAGGACTAAAAACAATCAATCGGTAGCGCTCCCGACTGTTCTAAGGACTAGAAACAAACAATCGGTAGCGCTCCCGACTGTTTTAAAGACTAAAAACAAACAATCGGTAGCGCTCCCGACTGTTTTAAGCACTAAAAACAAACAATCGGTAGCGCTCCCGACTGTTTTAAAGACTAAAAACAAACAATCGGTAGCGCTCCCGACTGTTTTAAGAATTGAAAAAATAAATAAATGTAAAATCAGCATCATGCTGTTAAGATAGTCACCTTGGCCAGGGGGGGGTCTGTCAGACCCCCCTCTGGCCAAGGTCGGTAGCGCTCCCGACCTTGGCCAGCCTCCCCCCTGCGTAGTATGGGGCATGCCTTTTGACCTTGGCCAGCCCAAAATAGTGAAAATTACAAGTGCATTTAAGATAATAAAGGGGAGGCTAGCCAACATCGGTAGCGCTCCCGACCTTGGCCAGAGGGGGGTCTGACAGACCCCCCCCTGGCCAAGGTGATTATCTTAACAGCATGATGCTGATTTTCATTTGTATTTGTTTTTTTTCAATTCTTAAAACAGTCGGGAGCGCTACCGATTGTTTGTTTTAGTCCTTAAAACAGTCGGGAACGCTACCGATTGTTTGTTTTTAGATTTTTTAGTCTCTAAAACAGTCGGGAGCGCTACCGATTGTTTGTTTTTAGTCTTTAAAACAGTCGGGAGCGCTACCGATTGTTTGTCCTTAGTCCTTAAAACAGTCGGGACCGCTACCGATTGTTTGTTTTCAGTCCTTAAAACAGTTGGGAGCGCTACCGATTGTTTGTTTTCAGTCCTTAAAACAGTCGGGAGCGCTACCGATTGTTTGTTTTTAGTCCTTTTAAAACAGTCGGGAGCGCTACCGATTGTTGGGTTTTAGTATTGTTACAATCCTTAAAACAGACCGATGGTTGATTTTATTTAAGTCCTTTGAACAGCCAGGAGCCCTACCGATTGTTTCTTTTTGGTCCTCAAAACAGCCCCTATACCAATTGCTGGGTTTTAGTATGATCCAACCTTAGCAGTGCACTACCGAGCGCTTGGTTTTAGTATGTGATCTAATCCTTATTATAGATTGCTGAAAATAGGTGATGACTATTTGACTATGTTAAATGCACCCCAGATAAGAATACATAAGATACACATTTATGATCGTTTATGTATAGTCAGTCCAAACATATAGATTGGGTTTGGTAAATTTCGAACATCATTTGAATTGTTTAATTTGGATATGATATTCCGTTTTTTGTTGGTGTGGAAAAGGACATCTATCAACCCTTGTCCAGCTGCAGATAAATTTCCGTAAATACAACACTTATTGTAGGTCCTCACAATGTGGTTTTCGAACTCGACACAACGGAAGCTTGACGACCCGAGACTGTTTGGTGTTGGAAACCTTAGATTTTTTGATCAGAATCTGATTGGCCCTCAGTTTCCAACAGATCGAGTCTCTAAGCGTTGTCCATTCCGTTTTTCTTTGGGAACAGATATATATATATATATATAACTATATACCTATGTACATACATGTCTATACTATATACACAAAATATTAGTTGAGTCCGAGTCACTCTTTTTAGAGACTCTCCAGAGCTGGGAGTTTTTTTTCTGGGTAAACTTTGAGCCGGTGTCCATGCCTCCATGTCGCGCGGTGTCCGTTTCGACGCACGCTTGGCAAAGGCCTTCGGGACGAATGGTGGTTTTGGGCAGTTTTTTGTCACCAGAAAATGGAGATTTAAACAGTAAAAATGGTAGTTTAAGCAGTAAGAATGATGACTTAAGCATCAAAGATGGTGACTTAACCATGGATGTTCAATTTTTGAGAATGTGGATGGATTTACCATGGATTTACCAGGAGTTCATGGGAAGGCAATGGGATGGGAATACAGTTTACAAAGAAAATAATAGGTATCTAACAAAACGCGATATAATGATATACATATGCATATATATATATATATATGTATACACCATCTCGTAAAGCGACAGTTTGCTGTGGAAAAGAACATCAACAAAAAGGTCAATGGCTTCCGTAGCAACCTGTTAGTTTACCGGATGAGCAACTTACCGGAACGAGGATTGACTGGTGGTTTCAATGATGTTTTGTGTTTCCTCTTTGGAACATGGCGGATGATCCGGAATGACCTAGGTCTTCGATATGTCAGTTCCTGCTTCGCAAATCATTGGATGCCGATTGGTGAAGCATTTCCAAGTAGCTAGTGGTTGTTTGGGTTGTAGTAGTAGTGACACGCTTCCAGGTATACTACATTCAGAATTAATGTTAGACAGGAAAAGCATGATCCGCCTGCAGATTTTGTTTCCTTGCTTCTCTTGCGGATTGACCAGTTCCACCAAACATCTATCTATTGGACGATATCTTTTCGATGGGGCGAGAACTCAGTGCGGATTTACAAGGTGCAATAAATCCCTGCCATGAAGATGTATCCATCAATAATCATATTCTAACCAAGAGGACCAATGAATGTACTCCATGGTGAATCTATTCCATGATTGCGCCCCATGTGGCGTCACCAAGATGGGCGCCAAGATAGGCAAGTTTCTCGACTCTGAATTACCATTCGAACAGCTATTATCATTTGGTGGATACATCTACAGTCCGGCTTATAAACTCACTTCAAACTCGGGGGCCTCACTTTGCCAGTTCTGGTCAAGCGTTGCTCTTCCTCATCTTGGTGGGCGAATCCCCACATGGCTTTGTCATAAAATCAGATATGCCGAGACAGGTTTGTTCTCATGGGAGAAAAACATGGAAACGATGAAATGTGATGTTTTCATTTTTCTCCACAGCTCTGATCCACTGCATGATTTTCCCAGCCTAATGCAATTGCCATCTGTGATGACACCGGAGGGTTTCTCTTGATTATAACTGGTAATATCTCCATTTTATATATATATATATATATACACACTCACACATACATATCCACATTTAAGATGGTTACATCCCATTTTATTGTTTATATCTCTTCAAAATCCTCAGTGCCCTTTGCGCGCGACATCGTGCTCGCGCTCAGACCCAAACGTTCGATCCCGATGACGATGAGGAGCCCATGGTGCGCCGTTCCACCACCCTGGCGGAGGCGCAAAGCGCCTTCACCGGCAAAACAACAAGAATTTCTGGTTGGTGGTTTGGAGCATGAATTTTATGACTTTCCATTTAGTTGGGAAATGCATAATCCCAACTGACGAACTCATATTTCTTCAGAGGGGTAGGTCAACAACCAAGCAGATTTGTGATTTCTCATCAAGTGTTGAGAATCTATCATATAGCTAAATTGGTGTAGAACTTGGATTACAACATTGGTCATGGTATATAACATAATATATATGTATATATGATATATCCATCGTGATCGATGAGTTTATGAGCCAACTTTTAACTAGGTGTCCACAGTATTTGTGCATATTGGGGAAACCTTGATGGGTAGTTTATTTAGTGATTTACTCTGTTGCAGCAAATGGATACGTATCTTAGCCATTCTTAGCACTTTTTGTTGCAGGACATCTAAGACTGGTCATGGAATATCTATGGTTGAATGGGTGAAAAGTAACAATGAACCAACTTGTAACTGATCTGGCCTTGCTGGGGTTTAAACATGTCTAAACAGCTACATTAATCACGTGAAATGCTGATGATACAGTAGTGTTCAAGTTCAACACCACAATTCGTTTCCCTGATTACCACAACTTGTTGAGCCTGAGTTTTGCAATATTGATACAGACCACTTTCTGGAGAAATGGGTATGTTGTCATCATTTGTGCCTATTTCAACCATATGTTGCATTTTCACCGTATGGGTTTGTCTGAAAAAAAGATGTCATCATGTTTGCCATTAGCAGCATATACACTATTTTGAGATACACAAATATCACTGATTGGTGGTTGGAACATTTTTTATTTTTCCATATATTGGGAATAATCATCCCAACTGACTAATATTTTTCAGAGGGGTTGAAACCACCAACCAGTGATTATACGAAGAAAAAGGCCTCCAAAACCCGTGGCTCCAGAAAGAAATACAAATCTCACAAGAGTTTTAAACTGGGATGGGTGAGCGTTTGACGCCCGGGGGCAGCTGACTTGGTCAGAATTCACCATACCCTATGGATCCAAGTACATTCTGAGTGAGTGTTTGAGAACATTCTCAGTGTCAGGAAATATTTGGATCCATAGGGAGACATGTTGATTCTTGACAATGGTCTGATAGCCAAGTTTAACCCGTCTCCATGTGTCCCATGGTCGAAAGTCGGATTCATCAATTCGCCACTAATAGGAATATAGTTTTTATAATTCTATATATACTGGTTGGTGGTTTGGAACATTTTTTATATTCCATAATATATGGGATAATCCTTCCCATTGACTTTCATATTTTTCAAGATGGTTAAAACCCACCAACCAGATGGTTAATGGATAGTTAATGGTTAATTTGGTTATTCAAAGTGGTACCCAAATAACAGTTTATGCGATTCTACATATATATATCTATACACAATATATTTGTCATACACCATTTTTCAGCATTCCCATGACAGTCAGGATGGAAGACAAGCAACCATTCGGGCCCCATGTAGCCCAAAACCATGACACGTATCAAGTCTCATATCTCAACATGTGTCATTCAATGGGGGTTTTCGAAATGGGGGTACCCCCATAGCTGGATGGTTTATAGATGTTTATAATGGAAAATACCATCTATAAATGCATGATAACTAGGGGTACCACTATTTCAGGAAACCTGCAAATACATAAAGCCAGGTTTGGCCTCCATAGCCATGTAGGGAGGTGATGATCCATGTGGGATTTTTGTCACGACCCTGCCGTCAGAAGCGAGCCATCTACTCGCACACCCGGGCGCCAGGGCTGTGGGCTGGTCGGAAAGCGAGCTGTCAGGACTTGACAGCTGGGTATAAGTTATAGCATCTAAGGTTACGATTCATTAACATCATTAACAGATGATAGTGTTGTTTGTTGCTTAATCAACTATTATATAAGCCATGTATCATACAATTGCAATACTATAACATCGATGTATATTTGTATTATCCGTCAAGAATCAGTAGTATATACCCTCTGGTAAACTAACATAGCTATTGAAAATGGCCATTGAAATATTGAGTTTTCCCATTAAAACTGGTGATTTTCCATAGTTATGTTAACATTTATCAGAGGGTAAATGAATAGTAACGTGCGATCACTTATTTCCTTGTGTCATAGACTATTACTTTAGCAAATCCAGAACATGCAACACTGTTTACTCTATTTCCCTGTTTCTATTGTCATTGATACTTCAGCTGTTACTGCATGGGACCCTTGATGCAAACCTATGCTGCCATTTGTTTGGATGAATATCCACAGGCATTCATCAAAACTATCTCATGGTTGAATGCAATTTTATAGTTAGATATTGATACATTGGGCATCATTTGATCCGCCATCAATTACATTATTTAGGATGTAGAAGCAACCCCAAACGGTTTGTTATTGGGTTGTTTTTTACCGCATGGCTTAGTTTCCTGGATGGCAAATCGCATTGTCAAGCCATGCAGCTCGGGGAGAGGTCATGATGCCGGGAATCAGAAAGGGATGTCTGGAACTTTCTTTGGATACTGTGGATGGTTGCGAAATCCTGCACCAGTTATTAGGGGTTTACATGTTTTAACCATCCTGTTGGTGGTTCAAGATTTGGTCCATCCATGGTCCATCCATATGTCAAGATCCTCAGTAGCCACCTGGTAAACCAACACAGCGACATTCACCATCTCCAAAAGGAAAATCAATGGACGGGCCATGTTACGGTAAATGATCTCAGGGCAACCCTGAAAAATGGATGTGCACACTGAAAATTTGAATGTTCCTCAACGTTTCTTTACAAACTTTGCGGTCAAGGTGGCTCAAAATTGTATCCCAAAATGGCATGGGATAGTAAGAAGGAACCACCATTTAAGCGCTACCATTCAGCCCGACCTTAAACCTTGACCGATGTGCCCACAGGCTCCACAGACTGGCGATGTGCCAATCGGAGTTTGTACCGATTTGATCTTATGATCTGCCACTTTTTTGGGGGCATTTTGATGATTAACGAGCTGACGATGGTTTAGTATGACAATTCAAGGATGTATATGTATACCCAAATTGAGACGCCACCCATTTGAATATGATTTGTTCCAGTATGTTTTACATCAATATGAAATGGCTGGACCTGGGGCTCTGTACATTTATTTTGTTTTGAAGGTTAAATTTAGGTCGGAGACGTGAATACATTAGTTTTTATCTCTTTCAACACAGGGGTTACATGAGCATATACATGGGTTTGCTGAAGGTGGTTTTATTTCCCAATAGGATATCCACCATTTGGGGATTCCTAGGGGGGATATCTTACTGACTTTGGTGGGTTCCTTATGCAAATCCAAGTATATAGGTGCACATGATGGCATATGGCATGTACATCGGTGAGGACAACCATGGGTGAATAAGGCGTGAACATAGAATTCAATGAGCGCCGTGGTGACCGTCAAAAAAAGCCGACTGGAACAAACACCTCTTGCATGTAAGGACCATGACAATTTTGCAGATGGTGCTGACAGAATTGAACACGGAACACCTCTGCGAAAGTGGTGACCACCGCTGCAAAAACAGACCCGATGTTGCAATCTAACCTTTTTTGAGAAGGTAGAAGCAGCATCTTCAAATGGATCTACATTTGGGATCATCTGGGGATTATTGGGGAATGTGTTTCCATTACCAGGTTAGAGTACTTACACTACTAGTGCCCTGCTAACAACGCCCGGCATTGGATAGAGTGTACCAAGGTCTTCGTGGAAGTGGCAGTCAGGCTGCATGGTCATGGGATGACCGTTTTATAAGCAGGGAGACCAAGATCCCTCATTAATCTTCTCCAGTACATATGAAAAATATGGCACAACCCAAGGACTACAAAGGGGTTCAAATTCTTTGCAAACATTCGTCTCGCTATTCTTCGCAAACATTATTCGGCCAGATGTCGTTGCTACGGTTCCAAGTTTGGTGAAAGTAATATAAAGTAATCCCCATGATGTGCCAGGCTCTTCCAGTTTCTTTTGGCGGATTATTGTACCCACGCTCTGATAAATTATTGTTCAGGCTAGTATAGCACATGCGCAGGGCGCCGCTTCCTTCAAACAATCAGATGGCTTGGCTACTTCATGGAGCCATGCGGTTGATCGGCATGCTTTGGGGCTTGCAAGTCCATTGCTCGTTGCCCGGTGAACTACAGCCTCACAACGCTGTTCTCCAATACGGTTTGTGAGTAAAAAGCTCTCAACTCCAGCATTGGTTAGACGCAAAGATATGCAAACGCATGTTATGATTCGTTATTGTTTGTGCAGACACCCGAGCTCCTTTCGTTTTTCATATTCTGTCGTGGAAAAGCACAACCCTGCAAATAGGTTTTTCAGCCCATATTATACAATACTGTTTGCTGCAGTAAGCATGACAAAGCCAATGGCCTGCCATCTCCAACGCTCCAGGCGCTGCTGGCAAAGATCCGTTTCCAACGCCCACTGGGCGACGAACGCCCGAGCGACGCGAACGATGCGAACGATGAGAAAGATCAGGACGGACACGACGGAATGAGGGCCCAAACGAAGAAAACTCGATTTTTGCCCAGGCAAAGGCTGAATCAGTGTGAAATATGTAACTTAGGTTGCGTGGGTTGGAATCGCCACCTGCTTGTCGCTTGCACCTACTTGATCAAGGTAGGTGGCTTGGCGTTCAAGTATTGCAACCAAATCACAATCAAACAAGACAAGGCTAGTGTTGGATGATGATCCACATGCGCATTAACGGCCACCGGTGCAAAGTATAGCGAGAATATGCATTCATGATGACGGTTAACATGTTTGATCTTATTTTAAAGTCGGTTTCCGTCATGTTTGTTTTAATTTTCATTTCTATATTTGTTTTTGCAATATTAACCAATATTGTACAGTTATACCTTTTGATCCAGGTTTTTCCTTGAACAAGGGCCCAGTTGGGGCCAACAAATTTGGAACGCCGCAGGAGAGATCCGGGACGTTGGACCAAAGTGCAGTTCAACATTGGGGTGGGGGAGACCCATGTGCGGCCCAATGGGCAATGTCAGTCCTTGAGAGGAAACTGGTGGTGCACCCTTTTGAGATGCAAAACGCATTTTTTAAATATATCAATATTAAGTATACATCCATACATACATATAAATTTAAATATGTATATATATATACATATTTGTTTATTTGTATATTTACATATATATATATATATACATTTATTAATATACACACATACACAGAAAACATGTTTTATCAGGATTTCACTAGATGTAACCATCAATTTGGTATTTGCATTTGTGCCAAAAAATGGGTAAAATTATGCCAGCGACGATTTGTTTTACCAATTTTGGTTTGTTGATTGTCGGTACATGTGAGAGTTATTGATTATTAACTAATATTTGTGTGATTACTTGTTGGGAATCTTGAAAATTTTGTCAAAACACCTTGACTATCGTCAGTTGGTCACTGAGATGGTCATCCAAGGGGATTGGCACATTTTTGCCCTTGTTTCATATCTTTTGTTTTGCCATGAAATCATATATAAATTCACTTGCGCAGCCTTCAGCATATACATTGAAGGTGGACCAAATGGTGGCTTCGGCGGGTTTCTTTCGCATCACTTGGCCCTGTCCGAAATTCCTCAGGAAAGGTGCGGTCGCAGAATAGCAGAGCCAGAACAAACTGGAAGTGTGGCTGCCCAGGGTTGTGGTTGTTTTTTTTTACGGCTGGTGGTTTTATATTTTCATGATTTGTGTTCCAGATCTGGATGATGACCCAAAACAAAGGTCCAAATTTGATTGAGGCAAAATTGCTCAATTTTCAAAATTTCGTAGCTACCGCGAGGGTTTTAAAGATATATGAAATGGTTTTGAGTATTCAGTTGTTTGGTTTTGTTTCTCTCTTGAAAACCCATGAAAAAACCCACGTGGACTCAAAACCACAGAACAGTTCAAACAAAACGTATACACAGACTTACAAAGATATACATGATGTACGCAATGTGTTGTTTGAAGGCAATGCACAATTCGTCATTATTGTTTTCGGATGTATAGTCTTGGCAATTTTGCCTATCGGTTCATGCTAGAGGACGGACATTTGTAGGTGTTACAGGCAGTTCCATTCCCAGCCTTTTTCTGCTCAGACAGACCCCACTATTGTTTGCAAAATTGGACTTGAAAGTGATACAGTGATACAGTAACCGTGTGATTGCAAAATATTGTCATGCTTGCGTCATATTTTGTCCATTTATGATCATACAGTATTACCCACTATTTTACTTATTCTAGGATTGCAATGATCATAAATGAAATTTCAACAAAGCAACATTTAACAACCACAGCCACAATGTAATGTTTTGAAGAGCATTCTCACCACTGCGTAGTAAACAAATATATGGAGGTTTCCTGAAATGAGGCTACCCCCAAATTATCCATATTTATAGACGGGATTTTCCATGAAAAAAAACATTCCAATGATTGGGGTAACCCCATTATATAAATATATCGAGGTGTCAACAGCTGATCCCAGGAAGCTGCGGGAATTTGTGGGAGCCACCAAGAAGGCGGCCATGGTGTTGATGGGGACTGGAATGGTGCTGCATTAAACCTTAAACTACATGGTGGTTTCCTCAAATGGGGATCCCCATGGGTTTCTTTGCTAAAATGGTCAAATCTTGATCTCGGGGTACCGCTATTCTAAGATACCACCATATGGCTACTCAAAAACAAAGTATTGACATGTGTGATATGTTTCTGTCTTGGAACGAATATGTTTTTTTTCAATCCCACAACATGTTTGTTTCGCGCAAACTTAACACTCCGACGTACCGAGCTGAGATATGCCACAAAATCAATGAGGACCATCCCTGTACAGGCCAGGTTCCACTTACATATAAGCCTTATTCTTCACGTGAACCCGGGTCAACATGACATTACATGCCCTGTCAATTACGGGTCTCCATGTCGAAAAGAAACATGTTTTGTTTGCAGAAAAGCATATAGGGTTCAAGTTTCTTCAATTTTCTACGTCGGTGCTATGGCAAATAAAATGCACAAGTTGAAACCCCGAACCTACTGTTGTGGATGGTTGCGAAATCATGCTCCAGTTGGTACATGGTTATCCCATTATAATCTCATTAAACTATGCAGTGTTTCATGGGAATCCCAATAGTTACCCTGCCTGGTGCAGGATTTTTCAACCATCCACAGTATCATTTCCCATTGTTTTTGGTTACCATTCACCAATTCACCAGCCAAAAAAATATCAACCATGAGTTCCCTTTGTTTTCCCATTAGTTATTTATCATGTCCCATGGTTTTCCAGTATGTTGTTTTTCATTGAGGGCTCGGCGCGAACGTATCCCGAGGTTCGTAAAAGCCAAGATGCGGCTTGGCCATGGTCAAGCAGATATTTCTCCTTAGATTTTTGGATAGTACGGTTACTGTAGTGCGAACTCCGGATTGAGAAATTCCTCATTCTATATATGTATATATATTAATTGAGCTATTTCGGGCAATTACATGTAATTACCCTGTGCATCGAACACATTGTGAATAGTTTTCTGGAGAAAGACCGAAATGAGAATCCCGGGGCCTAACCAGGGAAGGGTGCTGCAGCAGGGGTTCAAGATGTGCACGGCCAAAGAGACATAGCATTTTATTCACTATGTTTGAAATTTCCTGAAGAGAAACAGTCAAGAACAAGTTGATGCACAAGTGCAAAATGTCAGAACGACCTATCTATATAGAGCGTGGAAAGACCTATCTAGAGCGTGGGCAGGGTTTCCAGAATGTTCAATTGATTTCATATTTTCTGCTACAGCAACGGTTTGGATCCCCCCTAAACAAATTGGCAAAAACATGGGTTTTAATCTGGATACTCTTGATGGCAAAAGAATTCAAACACATACAGTTTTAAGGCTGTTATATCCTTGGTCCTTATTCAGGTCTTTTGTTGCTTCTATAGGTCTTTAGATAAAACCGATTCCTGATAGGACTTGTGACCTATAGGGATTAGGTATTCAGTTTTTTTTTTGTGGTAATAGTTTACTACTAATGTTACGGTCAAACGCCAGCATTTGCCCGGACCAGGAAGGATCATCATCGTCATCATGATCATGATGATGATGATCATCATCATCAGAAACAACATCATTATCATCATGATCATGATCATGAGATGATGAACAAGCAGGCTACCCCCCGGAAAAAAAAACTTAATGGTAATGAGTAATGATATGCATCTTTCAGGGGTCGTGGGGAAGATGGTAATCTTCTAATCATACAGGTATAATTTGTTGTAGCATATCTTAGTTTTTCCGTGACTATTCCGGGCTAACGTCCTGACCCACTGAACTTCTCGGCACAATCCCACCGCTGCGCGGGTGAGACGGGCCCGCTGTGCTGGCATGAGCCAATCCAACAAGAGCTGCCAAGACTTCATGTTACTGCGGCGAAGTGCCATGAACTATATGCGTGAACATTGAATCAGCATGAGAAATTAATTGGTTGTCAAAACAGAACATAGACCCCACATGGTATTATATGTATCCAATTATGGTACAATTTCCACGCATCTATATTTTAATCCGTATGGTATGACCAATATCCCAACATATATGATCATTTTATGCGGATCAACATGCCCTGATAGTTATCTTAAGATATATGTACATGTTGTGGCCTTTGAATTCTTGGGCAAAGGATGGTGTCAGCATATAATGTTACTAATCCACCATATGTTTGTTCATGTTACAAATTTTAGTAATTAAAGTGTGTTCGGGGCAACCTCCTGGATGAATTGTACACGTCACCGTTGATCAATGTATATAGGGTTGACATTGTTTCCTGTTTCTTTGTGTCACTTTTCTGCTGTGGATTCTTTTCCAGGATGGTCTTAATTGGCGTATCATGATCCCACTATAATGTCGGTATTGGTTTTGTCCACTGGGGGACTACCAAAATGTGTTTCGCGTAAAAACACGCAGAAGGAAACTCATTCGGTTCAGTTGCTCTAGACACATATAGAGAGTGGGCAATGTACGAATACAGTGAAAACAACAACACGTCCGGGATTGAATCATTTGGCAAAGCCACTGTGGCTGCAAATTGCGCACCCAAATGCCCAATTGAATATTTACCAACATTTAGCCCAAACATGTTTCAGCCTAGACCCTCATTAACCCAACAAAAATGGGCATCAACTATTTCGTGTAAATCAATTTCTAGAGGTACAAACTGAGGGTTAAGGAAGTATCGAACTCAATCCCCATGGAAATTTCACCAAGTTGACTGTGATCTATCTTCATTTTCCACGCGATAAATGTGTTGCAATCTGTTGGGATCCCCGGCCCTCCAAGGTCATGCAGATTTGGTTGCAGGTGCACCAAGAGAACACCCAGCGCAAACTGCTGGAAGGTGCCGATCGCAAATCGCAACGGCCAATTTGTTGTCCAAAATCATTTGGGGAACGATAAATTAGAATAAAGAGGAACTATACAGTTATGGCCACTTATCAGTTATAAGTACTTATAAGCCCATTTATAGAATGTATAATCCTTTTTATAACAAGTTACAACTGGTAAATGGCTATAGCAACTAGGGAAATCAAACATGGCCATGAAATCCATCATTTTTTTGGATTAATTTCCATGAATACCTGCATTTTTATTGGGGTGTTCCAGTGCCACGTTTGATTCTCGGAGGGTAGTTGTTTGAGTCCCGAGTCGTTTGAGGTTGAAATTTGGATCCAGATGTTGGGTGATGCAGTTTGGTCACCACTTTTTTGGTGAAGTTGGTTTGGATTGTTGGGTGAACAAATTCGGATTAAATTGCGATCCATTTTGTGATGGGAAAACACATTTGAGTGAGTCGTTGGGTTTCATTTTTTTTGTGATCCGTGTTGATATGTCATTCTCGCCAACTTAATTTGTTGAATGACGATGCATCTACTAAAGATGTTTGCCATGAAGACGACTCAATTTTTTTGATCTCGGTCATCAACAACCTCTCAGTTGCAGGATTGTAAAAAATGTGACGGCGAGGGATGTAGTCTTGCCAAAGTCACTGAGAATCAGATAAAAAATATATTATATCGTGATTCTCGATATCAGTTTAATAGATAATAGATGAACACTGCCTACTGCACTGAATCTTGAGTATAAACCCTATATATATACATATGACATATGTGCGTTTGTTTCCCAAATTCCATGAAAGAGTGTGCTAACACATATCCTATCATACCCATCTTGGCAAACCCAACATAGGGGTTGGCTAATGACGCGCCGATGGAATAACATATCATTTTGGAGTGTTTTGTACATGATCGTTTTTGCATGTTTTTGCGAGGTGGTGTTTAGATTAGACACTTGATAACTCGGTAGCAAACTCCATCGGGTTGAGATATAGAAAAGGCATAAGTCGTAGAGTCGTAGATCATTTTGCTTGTGAGACCATCTATGTTCTCTGCGCCCAGCTTTGACGGAGTTCATACAGTCCGAAGCGCTGGGAAGCTGAGATAGCGTACTTTTGCTGGGCCGAGTGGTTGGGATGCGTTGCGCTAAGGCTCAGAATGACACTGTTGCTTCACAACAGTTACAGCCTGCATGCTGGCTAGATAGCAAGATGCACCAAGGCAAGTCTCAGCGTGCCAAGAAGCCTCTTGATAAAACTCTTGAAACGGGTATCCAGTAGGTTATAAAACATCACGGTAGAGTAGAAATGTCTCATCGTATATACATATATGATGGAGGTTATTCTAGCATGTTTGGGTGTACATTGCCATGACACATATAACATATTATATTCAGTATATATATATTTTTTATAACACTGATGCCATCCATTTCCAACCAGTCACATCCGGTCCATTTTTCCACCATAGGGTAATTATGTAGCACAAAGTTAATTAGACGCCGACGTAGATTAACATAAATAGATATGGAAAAGTTGTCTGCCATGAAACCATATCATTCCATGAATGTTAATCATATCCCCAAACAAGTTAACATGTCAGTTTTGGTTTATAACGCCCTGGGATCATTTCCCAAACAAGAAGCCGAAACTCTATATCCATATCATCCCAGGGCGTTATATATCCGACCATATTTGGGACGACGATTCCCAAAGATTGGTAAAATCATTCGAAACCACCAGGCAGTAAGACATATTAATCCAGTAAGTCGGTTGTTTTAAGGCAAAAAACAATGTTTCCCTAATAAAGATCACCATTGTTCTCGCCTTGCATAGATCATGTTGAAAATATATGTCAATTATATTGAACCAAAACACACATATACATATATATATAGTATATTATATTATACGTATATGTGTTTTACGGAAATCATATGTATCTATATATATATATATTATTTGTATAATTTTCTTAATCTCGTTTATATATCCAGTTTTCTTAGCAGACCCTCAGTTCTTCCCAGCTCCAGTCCGACTCCAAGGCTTCGGGCTGCAGAGGCGGCTGAGGTGCCAGAAAGAATGGTACCATGGGTAGCCCATTTTTCAGATAAGCCTATACATATATATATATATTATTTTGTATATATGTATATAAATGTATATATGTATATATATATGTATATATATATATATTTAGTGCTTTTTATATATATATATATATATTTATTTATGTTTGGTTAATAGCGGATATTGATGATGTTAATATTAATATTGTATATTAATGATTTATTAGTGCTATATATCTATATATATATATATCAGAAACATACGGAAATTTCAGGGGAAAACCGTGGAATAGACATACAATCCAGTAGAACACTTTTTATACCCTCAGGTAAACTAACATAGCTATTGACAATGACCATTTAGTTCGTTGATTTACATATTAAACATGGTGATTTTCCACCGTTATGTTAGTTTTCCAGAGGGTATAGATTCACTATCTCGAAATCTCACTTTAAAGGCATTATGTCCAACTGAACAAAAAAAATAATAAGATAATAACCATAAGGATATATTTCAGAGAAAAAGCATCTGTTCTTAGACAATCTGTATGGAATAGTTAACAAGCAGTACTATGTAGTATAACCAAGTATAGCAGTATAGCCCATCTTTTGGTACTATGTAATCATGGCCCATTCTTTTTGGTACTATGTAGTATCCCAAGTGAGCATACGTGTTGATTGCCTTTTAGATTTCAAATTAACAAGTACAGATGTGATCAGACAAGCTAATTAGTATCCCATATGCTCCATGTAACATGCAAGCATACAGTTTTGGTGAAGTACCAACTGTTAGTATATTTAGTATGGAGTAAGCTTGTTAGTATATGTTGGTATTGGATACATGGATAATAACATGAATGTACTATATGTAACAGTTAGTATACTTGTACTATACATACTGTTACATCTACTATTACTATATATACTGTATTTATATATGCTGTTACATATACTGTTATTATACTATGTATTAATACGTTCCTCCATCTTGGATACTAACTGTCCCAGCTCCAACGAGGCTGCCGAGCTCTTCCGCGCCGCTGAAGCCGCCGCCGCGGCAGCAGCCGAGGCCAAAGCGCGGAAGGAGGCGGAGGAGGCGGCCAGGGCTGCAGGCGCGAAATCCCCATGTTTTATCCATGTTTTTCCCATGAAACCTGCATGTTTTACCCATGAAATTCCCGGAAATCCCATGAAAATCCCATGAAATCCCCATGAACATTGAATTTTGAAACCACAATCAATGTCGATTTTAGCACCAAGGAAGCAGATTTAATCCACAGGTCAATTTTCCAAAGCGATTTTATCTTTGGAGGTGACAATCCACGCCTTGGGTTTCCCCCATGATTTAGCAATATGTAGAGATGGACTAGATTGGCCCCACTGTCGGCCAGAACGAGAGAAGAGTCACTTGGACTGGCACTTGCTGGGGACTGGTGAAATGATGCTGGCACTGTATCGTCAAAACATGCCAGGAAGAAAATCACATCACATGGGGCATGCATGTCCTCCCAGAATGTCCTCCCAGAATGGTGTGTTTTTCCATAGTTTTTGGAAACCAAACTGCCCTGGGAAATTTGACTATGCTGAAGCATCTGCCGCGAAGGAGGTGGACAACAGAGGGGTTGCCACATGGTTCTGTCGGAAAACGAGATACCTCCAAACGTGTTGATATGTGTTGATCATTCATCTTTCCACAGAAAAATGGCTATGAATGCGGGTTATGTATACCATCAAATCCATCAATGATCATCATTTTCCCATCCAAATCGCTTTAAATCGCAGGGTAGACCCATGGATTTGGAAGATTCCAAATGAGCCAAGCATCGCCTTAAAGGGCTGAAGAAGTGCAACTCCCCGCAGATGTGCGACATCCAGTTTAAAATTGTATAACTATGTCTAACTAGAAAGGGATGTTTGATAGGAAATCTATGCAAATATGAGGTCACAATTGTTACAATGCACAAGAAACATCAAGAAAAACAGTCGAAGAATTGAGACAAAATTTCTACATCCTGAGATCATCCCAGATCAGGAGAGATCTTCGACATCCATGCCTTCTCAAAACAAGCTGCACCTTGGTCGTTTCAACGCCTTTGTTGAACGCCCGATGTTAGAGATTTGTTTAAAAGGCCATACCGCCAGGCCCTGGTGAAATTCTCAGAACATGGGAAATGCCAATTTTTGTTAACGACGTTCTTAGCCATTTTTAGAATGGACAAACTGAGGGTTAAGGTACATGGGAAGTGTCTTGGTTGGAATCTTGAAGACCTTTCCTGAAGTCACATGAAATGACAATATGATTCACCAACTTTGTCCAACTCAAAAGACATGGCTGCCACATGGCTGGCGATAGGGACTTCACCTGGACCATCACGGCTTCTCCGGTTACGGTGTGAATGATCAGTTCACTGATCCACGGCATGTACCATCTGGGAAACTAACAGTTTGCTATGGAAAATTGGCATTTAGTTCGTTGATTTGCCAATTAAAAATGATGATTTTCCATAGTTATGTAAACGTTTACCAGAGGGTACATCATTCATAGCGGCATAGCGGTTCGGAGCCAAAAGAATTGCATGACGCCCAAGTTCTCCTTGGCTCTATTCATCTTTGCCCAGAGATAGGGTAAAAACCCTATTCCATGATCTCGGGTGGCAAATCCAGCATTTTCAGACATACATATATATATATATATAGAGTTGGTTATATCCCACTATCAACCCGACTATATCCCCATAGTTGTTGGTTAAATCCCTCATTTTGATTCAGTTTGTATTTTCCATAGTTGTTGATTAAATCCCCATAGTTGTTGGTTATATCCCCATGAATCCCCAATGTTGCTAAAACCCCCGCCCCAAGCCTGGGGTTTTTTCCCGGCTTAGGCCACCATGATGGAGTCCTTGGCACAAATGCAGAAGGAGCAGGCGCTTGACGCTATGAAGTGGGATGACAAGCATCAAAAAAGGGGGTCCACCAATGAACCAACAATCAAACAGGAAAATCATGGGAAAAAATGTGGGGACAATTTTATATTT
>CAMXCT020002569.1:30342-40342 GCA_947184155.2 Cladocopium goreaui
GGGTTCGGCAAAGACCCCCCCCCACCTTGAAGACCCCCCCCATCCCTACCCTATCGATGCGGTCTGGTGTAATGTAGTGTAGTGTAATATAGTGTAGTGTAGTGAAGTGTCGTGGAATGTAGTGTAGTGTAGTCTAGTGTACTGTAGTGTAATGTAGTGTAGTGGGGTGTAGCTGTAGGTGTAGTTGTAGTGTAGTGTGGAGTGTAGTGTAATGTAGTGTAGTGGAAGGTAGTGTAGTGTAATGTAGTGTAGTGTAGTGTAGTGTCATGTAGTGTAGTGTAATGTAGTGTAGTGTAGTGGAGTGTAGTGTAGTGTGATGTAGTGTAGCGTAGTGTAGTAGAATGTAGTGAAGGTGTAGTTGTAGTTGTAGTGGTGTGTAATGTATTGGAGTGTAGTGTAGTGGTGGTTGTAATTGAAAATGCTACAAAACCCTCACGTTTTGCTCACTTTTGAGAAGGTCCACAATCCCTTGCGCCTGCCACGCGAAACGACATCTGAACCTCCAAAAACGGTGTCCATACATGGTGTGTTTTGTACTTTTCGACCCTCCTGAGCCCCAAATCATTGGAAACACAGTGTTTCGCGACTTTCCTACCTTTTCTCGCATCTGCATCTTCTTTCTTCTTACTCTTTCTCTTCTACTCTTCTTTCTTCTAATCTTTCTCTTCTCTCTGCCTCTTCCCTGCTCTGCTTTTCATCTGTCCATATTGTCGGAAGTTTGACTTCTAAACTTCCTTCGGTTAATATCTAATATAATGCATCTATAATATAATTATATATATAATATATTCATAAATATACACTATTCGGGGAAACCAATGGGATGGGTCGACTACAACTGCATGTCTTGCTATACATGCGGAAATCTATGCCTTGAAGCGTCGAGCTGGGCCGTTGCGAATGCTGGAGAAGATGCTTCGGAGCAGGGCTTGAAGATGAAGACTGAGACCTTGAAGCTTTTATGCTGCCATCAATGATCCGTTTTTCTGGCATTACTTAGCACCTTGGCTTCTATAGCCATACAATTTTACTTTTGAATGTTTTTTACGCATACTATGCATTGACGAGACAGTGACAGATCTGTAATTTTTGTTTCACAAACGCGACACACTTCACAGTTTTGTTTCCTTTCAAAACAGTTACATGCACAGTGTTATCTAAATTTGACCATGATAACCCCGGTTCGGGGTTCAGGATGGTTCTGAACGTATACTCAATAAACATGCACTTGACCAATGAAGGATTGGGATTTTACCAACACAGTTTTTTGGCGCAATTTGGGATCTATCCAAGCATCAAAGGTGAATTGCGGTGCACTTATACATCTACGCAATAGACTTGGACGATAATAGTTTTAAAAACAGGCATGCCAACATGGGGATTTGTAATCCAGAAAGCAGAGTTATATTACATTGTATTATAGTAAATGGGATTTGACCATCAAGGGCTTGAAAGCTCACACCAAACGCGATGATCTAATCCAAGAATCATGGTTGGTTTTTGGATTTTGGGGCCCAATACAGTACGAATTGATTTCTTGTGAATTGATCCCCACCGCTGAATAAATAACCAAGTTCTGTGCCTTGGATTTGTTGGGTTTGTCTTGGGTTTGTCTGATAGGGTATCCAATGAAATGTGTTTGTCTGTATGTGCATTATTACCCTCTGGTGATTTAACGTAGCGAACTGGAGAATCACCATTGTTTAATAGGTAAATCATCAAAAAAACATCTATTTTTATGGGTCATTTTCCATGGCGATGTTAAATAACCAGAGGGTAGATATCCACATCCTCCAACCATTTAAGTATACCCAGGATTCAAGACTGACATAATATGACATATCATGATTTGATACTCATAATTACATAATCAATACTGACATGATAATAATAATTATTATTATTATGATACTCTTGTCACTAGATACGGCATTTGAAAATCTCCGCGGATTGTTTGATCCCGCAGGGTTTTTCGCATCATTCTCCCGCGGATCGTCAGGATCAGCTCTTGCGAGAGGCGATGGGCTTCGGGAGATCCCCATGGTCGTTGGATCGTACCATACCCCCATGACTTAGGAAATGAGGAAAATTTTCATATGATCACCCTGTCAATGGCTTCGAGAAACCAAGCAACTTTTTGGAGAAGCACTGGATGTAAATTTGAGTATGGATAAGGAGAGAGCATTTGAGAATGGATTTCACTATGTTGTCTTAGCTGGGAATGTTTGTTTGCTGGCAAAAGTGAAAGAATCATCGCAAGCAGATCTCATGGGAACAGTTGAGTATCAACAGAGCGGACAAGATTGAGGAATCTGTTCAAATGAACATATACGTAGATACAATATGATACAATTATATAATATTATATATATATTTATTTATTTATTTATATATACAATTATGTTTTTTGTGTTTCAATGTCCGAAAGTAGTTGTGTGCCCAAATCAGACAAGACTCTCTCCGGGGAAAAAATCATCAGCAAATCCAAGTACCGTTCACCTCGTCTTCGCCATAGGCCATGGTCAACAGTTGTTTTTGTTTGTTGCATTTTGTTGCACTTATTGTGAAACATGTAATATGTGTATACATATATATATATATATATGAGTTCAGTTTAGATAATTTCATGTTATCTATTTATGGAATACAATGTTACATAATATATAGATACATATGATACATGATGTATGTGTGGCAAAGAAAGCCCAGTGAGTTTTATGTTGTTTGCGCAACAGCAGGTCACCATTCCCCACAGGTCGAAGAGCTGCAGGCCAATATGAATCTCAGTAGTCGTCGAGCTGCCTCCCAGCTGCAGTCGGCGATAGCTTGGGGATTCGAACTACTGTGGATTGCGAAGTCGGCACCAGTTGATAGATGTAAATTATCCCATTAAAAAAAACCATAAATAATGCAGTGTTTCATAGGAATCCCAATAATTACCAACTGGTGCAGGATTTCGCAACCATCCACAGTATGTTGAAACTGGATGTAATGAATTAAATAAAACATGATAAAAACCATCCAAGAGGTCTGGATGGATAATCTGGTGCTTCATGTTTTGTTCCAACTCATGGAATGTCGAAGAACCTGGAGCCAGATCTGGTTGGTGCTTTGGAGCATGAATTTTATGACTTTCCATATACCCTCTGGTTATGTTAACAGTTTGCTATGGAAAATGGCCATAGAAATAGTTGATTTGCCCGTTAAAAATGGTGATTTTCCATAGTTATGTAAACGTTTACCACAGGGTATTGGGAATGTCATAATCCCAACTGACGAACTCATATTTTTCAGAGGGGAAGGGTAGGTCAATGAACCACCAACCAGAGATAGACTTTGATGATTTTGGGCTATTCTCAAAGTACCCTTTTGTCTGACCGGAGAGATCTGACCGGAGGGATCAAACATATGGAGAGTCAGGTCCACTGACGATGATGGTATAGTGGATGTTAGGGCTAGTATATATATATATATATATTATATAAAATATAGTTTTATACATATATTTATATATATAGTTATTAATGGATACAATAGCAACATTTTATGGATCATGATAGATAATAATGCATATTACCCTCCGGAAAGTTGGCATGGCTATGGTGCAGATGGCCCATAAGCGTAGATCATTTACCTTTTAATTTCTATGGCTATTCTCCATAGCTTCGATATCAGAGGCTAAAAACCTGCTGGGGATCCAGGTTTTTTCATTCTCACCGCATGATGAAAGTCTCAAACCTGTCCTCATGGTATGGGCATTGAAACATGTCGTCAGACACGATTGGATTGTCACATGCTGGAGCCGTAGCCACGGTGTTGTTGATGCTGCTGATGATGATGGTAGTGGTTTATTAATGGTTATTAATGGATATTAATGGACATTAATGGATATTAATGGATATGGAAAAGGCTGATGGATGATGATGATGATGATGTTGTTGATGATGATGATGTTGAGGTTGTACATAACCGAGCTCGGGTTATCATCCCCCAAACAAAGCAGTAGAAAAAGAGATTGACGACCAAGAGGAAGTCCCCGTGCAATGCCAAGCGATGGCCACCATAAGGCAGTGAAGACTCAACCTTAACAAGCAGGACATGGAACGTCCATAAAAGCACCAAAAACTGAAAGGCATCTCTCTCGCTTGCACCATAGGCAGTGCACCTTGCCCCCTGTTGGATTGTCCCACTGCACGTGCTTCACATTCTACAGTCCACGTTCTTGGATTTGCGATTTGTGCGTAGTAAACCCCTAGAAAGACAAACAAAAAGAATCAAAAAAACAAAACATGAATTTACCACGATTTCAACTTTATTAGGATACCGAGATATATGATTTGGTGATATATTTCTTGGCTTTGGACTTTCGGCTTTAGGGCCGCTTGGTGGAGAAGATTCAAGAGACCGACATGGCGGCCACGGTGAATGCCTGGGGCCCCGTCCTGGGGCCCGTTGCGTGGCCCGTTGCGGGGTCAGTTATAAATCTAATAAGCCACTGGATACTTAGGGGATATATCAGCAAACACAGTGAGGAAATTAATTTAGGTGGGAGTTAAGGTAAAATTAATCTGCAAAAAAAACAATTACTCTATCTCTTACCTTGAAAACTGTTTCATAAATCACATGGACCACTCCAAGCTGGGCCCAACAATGGGGTATCCGACTCCTGTGTTTCAATGGCCCCAAATGATATTCGGCCGAAGTCTTCATGGTTCATTACATCCGCGTGTTTGTCCAATTCAATGCATGGAAACCCTCCAACCAGAGGTATGAGATGGTATATTGGATATGGGTCAAAACTGGGGGCGCAAAAGAGAAGGTTGTATGTACATTTCCCAACATTCTCAAACTCTGGTGTTCTATCTGGTGTTCTAATTTGACCCAATCCTATATTGATATGTTTGGTTCAATGACATGTCATGGTATTTTTTAAGACAGGCATACATACATATGGCCAGTGAAACGTCGAAACAAACTACAGTATATGCATCCACATCGCACTGCTGGTACCCACGCCTCAACTTGCACTTGTCACAACTGTTTTAGCACCATGACCTTTGAATTCAGTATATAATTGTTGTGTGATTATATTCTATCAAATCACATGTCAAATTCTTCTGATAGCACCACTTTAATGCAGCATTACCACCATGTTTGTTTCTACTACTCCTAGTTGGTGGCCACACCATTTCGAAGGGCCCCTAAATAAGAGTCTACCATTTCCCACAACGTGCTTGACTTTTTGATCGCGAGTTACTTTTCCATCTTATGAAGAGGACCCGTTCTAAACCAAAATCAATCATGGAAAAATGTGTCTTTCAGTTTCTGGTTGGTGGTTTGGAACATGTTTTATTTTCCATAATATATGGGATAATCCTTCCCATTGACTCATATTTTTCAAGACGGTTTCAACCACCAACCAGAAAATCAATCATGGAAAATTGTGTCTTTCAGTTTCATTTCTTTATTTTTGCCAGTCATTTCATGTCATTCCATAGAATTCCATAGATCGATGCCCTGCAATTTCTTGTCGGAACCATGGGTTTCAATACTAAAATGGTCGAGTTTTGGGTCATCCATGACTTGGATGGTTTGGGGTACCTCCCCTTTCTTTTGGGAAACCTCCATTTGTATCCATTTGTAGGATCATTTTGTATATTCCATCATATTTCTTAAATATCCCATTACAATAATTGTTTATCCCCTTGTTCAGATATTTGATACTTCCCAGTTTCAAGAACCACGTAACGTGTCTACGTCTTCACCGGTCGAACGTCAGGTCTGCCATCGCCCCTGCCGTCGCCTGAAACGCCGAGGCGATTCGAAATTTGGCGGCGCAGATCCCGGAGAGCGATGAGGCGAGGGGCTCCAAGTGGCCATGCCAAGGGCTAGGGCTGTAGCAGGGTGTATTGTGTTTTTAAGAACAGTGAAATATCATGAGATCTATCATGATATAGAAAAAACAAATGTTTTTGGGCTATGGATTCTAGTATTGTTCAGAAGTCCAGTTGAGTCTTCACATGTCTTCACTGTTAGTTACTTACATGTCTGTTTCTAGCAGTGAAGGATCTAACTTATGTTGCTATAAGTGAGGATACCAACCAGCATATGCAGGACTGGCAAAGTGCTGATGTTTTTGTAAATGATAGGTTGGTGGTTGACCAGCTTAACGAGCTAAAAGTTTGGCCACGCCATGATACCCTCTGGTAATCAAACATGGCAATGAGATATCCCCCCCGTAAATGGAGGATTTTTCATGGGAAACTCAGCATGTAAATTGTGGAGTTGTTGATTGCCCTGTTTGATGACCAGAGGGTATCCAAGATTGCCCATGCATTATTTACGGCAACCATGGGTCATTGCGAGTATTTAATTTATATCTGAACATTCCCTGCTTCCAAGAGATTCTATGCACAAGTTGATTGTACCCCTACAGCCTTTAATCTGTCAGGCAGTATCCCCCCCCAAAAAAATAAGGCAATAACAGGTAACACCACAACACCTGAGGTTTAAAAAAAGAAATCAGAGGAAAACAAACAGGCTACAGGTTTAAAACTTTGACATGAAACCAAAAGATAGAGTCAACTTGACTCAGGTATGATAAAGCATTGCTGTACCTATGTTCAATCATGCAAGCACCACATCTGACAGCTGGGCTCATCCTTGGGAAGACTTGCAACTCCCAAAGGAGGAGGAAGAACAAGGTCTGGAAGAGGAAGAGGAAGAGGTCTTGGAGGACCGGCTTAAACGTAGTGGCCGGTTTACCATAGTTTACCTAAATGATTTGGCATTTGGCCAGGGGAAGTTGCTGTGATGATTTTTTCCCATTGGATTTACCCTCTGGTTATGACTAACAAATAGATGGCCCAGCATTAAACCTCCATTTATGGTTGGGATGGCCCATACAAATAGATGATTTTCCCAGCATTAAACGTCCATTTATGGTTGGGATTTTCCATGGCTATGTTAGTCATAACCAGATGGTAGGTGAGAAAATTCAACACACAGCAAACAGGACCCAATGGTTGGGTGCTGAGCCATGAGTTCATGCACTGAACTCGAAGGCAATGATTTCTTCAAGGTGATACCTACCTAATCAACCATAGTGAAATTAGAATTATTTGATATTATTTGCACCAACTGAACGCGATGAATCGCTCACTGGGGCACCAGCTTGTTCAAGGTCGTGCGTTTTTGCATGGTACCCCTTACTTTTTCAGGGCTGGTGAGTGATTTGATGATCCCGTTTCGGCTCGTTTCGGAGATGGAGGATGAAGCAGTGGTTTTTTTTCGGCATTTTCAGACGATCCCATCTGGGATCCTAACTTTTTGGCCAGGTATCCTAACTTTCTCTTTTTGTTGCTTGTATGAAGTGTTTTTGTGGCTGAAAACTCCATTTGTGGATGTTACATCAACATACATCAACATGATTGAAAAGATGCGGAGAGCACGCTTGCCCGCAATGGTTTTTTGGGGATTGAATCCAAAGGAATGCTGGTTGTTTGGAGGAAACCTTAATCGGGTTTGCATTCCGAATTTCAAACATGTTACTCCTACAGGAAATGATATGGACATGTAACTTCTGTCGGAAGCTTGTTTCACCTTCTCTGGTTGGTGCCTGTATATATTACTGCACTATATATGCACTACGGCCTGGAGACCGAATGGCTCAAGAGTCTACCATGAAGCGGTAGTCTGGCATGGATCAACCACTTCAAAATAGCGGATCTGTTTTGGGTTTCCAGATACATGTCCATATGATTTCAGAGGTCTAGCTTAAGATGATTGACCCTCATTCTTGGGATTGTTTATAGTACTGTAACCCAAGACAAGACAGTAAAGTAAAATCATAATGAACACATAATGGCAGTATGTTTGAGTATCACTTGTCGACACGTTTCCATTTTTTGGGTGGCGCTACTAATGCTAGGAATGACCAATTGTTTGGTTACATTGGTACCCCATATGTGAGCGATACTTAATGCACGTCAGCAGTTTGTAGCCGACTTAATGATCATGTTTATCATCTATAAATGGGCCACCTATACCGTCCAGTGTATATGCACATGTTTTGCTGGTCAAAATCCCAGTTTTTGTAGGTTCAATCATTTGTTTATCTTAAAAAAAGCAGCTAGATTATCATGATTATCATACTTTTCAGAAGGATTATCATAACTTTCCATCATTTTCCCCGGGAAAAAATGCTAGGTCCTTTCCTGTGAGCCCAAAGTCGGCGTCCGGCTGTTGCAGGAACCGGGCGTGCCAGACGCAAAAACGGGCGCCGTCGAAACGGTGCCTGAAACAGCGGTGCAGGAGAAGGCGTGGGGAAACGGTGGTATCTTATTGGTACAGTGATGGCCATGGCTACCAGTTACAACTGGTTATTTCTATGGGATGAGAAACATTCTATAAATGGGGTGACTTGTTAGTACTTATAACTGATAAATGGCTATAACTGTAGGAGGTTTCCTGAAATGGGATGAACATCCATTAACATACCAATAATGGATGAACATCCCTGAAATACTAGGTTTTCTGGATAATGGAAATGAGTCAAAATATGTTTTTCAATTTTAGTGGGATGAACATCCATTATCCAGAAAACCTAGTGGGGAATAACCATCCATTAATCAGTTATTTTAGGGAACCTAGGGTACCAGGGTTTTGACCCATAGCCAAATGGGAAATGGCAGATTTTCATGGGAAGAAAGGGCGGCAGGATCTGCTGACACTTGGCCCCATGGGGGTTTCCATAAATGGATGTACCTCAATCATTGGATGGTTTATTTCATGGAAAATCCATCTATAAATGCATGATTTGGGGGGTATCCCCATTTGAGGAAACCTCCAAACATATTTTATATAATAATATATATATAGTGGGATATGATGGAATGTGTAATAATTGGCAACCATTCGCATAGAACCTGATTTTAGGCTCTGTCTGATAATGGGTATACCACCCAAATGGATCCAAATGGCTATTTGAACGGGAAAAGAGCCTACGGGAAAAGAGCCTAATAATCTTTTTGAATTGGAGGCAACAATATTTTCAGACAAACCCATATGGTTTCTTGAAAGACTGGGTAATCTAGTGTCCACAAAATTTCGGTAAAACTTGATAAAATTTATTGTCGTTGCCAAATTATATATAGGCCGGAAGTTGAGGAGCACGAAAGTACGGTAAAATGAGCCGTAGCCTCTGGTTCCATAATTCCTGATTCCACAGAAAACTGGGGGGAAAAAAGAAAGTGAACTTATACAGAAAGAGTATACTCCGAATTTCGTTCTATCATTCCGGCAACGCCTGTATTCGAATATTAAAGATTGACTCCCCTGATATTGGGTGATACTCGGGCAAGTTGATAGCGGGGGGGATATTCATCAATCAGCATGGTGAGTTGAACAATATCAAATTGGTGATCTCAGCAGAGAAACAAGTGAACCATGGGTTCGAAACAAACAACTACCCTCTGGTAAACGTTTACATAGCTATGTAAAATCACCATGTTCAATGGGAAAATCCACTATTTCTATGGCCATTTTCAATAGCCATGTTTGTTTACCAGAGGGTAATGTAGTTGGATTGTCTATCACAAATATGTTATTTTTGTTTTTGCAGCAACCATCAAACATTTACTCTATCATTTTGCCATCAGAAAAAAAGAAACGGAGGTGACAACTGTTCGTTCTTTTTGGAGAACCCGATTTACATTTTTTTCGCGGCTGGTTTATACCTGCAATTACATAAGAATAATAGATCTAATCCTGGTTCATGTTTTCCCAGGTAAATCAGGACATTTGAGAACGGAAGGCAGCAAACGAGTAAGGCAGATTTATTCTAACCCAAAGGTTGGTAGGATGCAATAGGATGTAATAACACAATGTACTACGGACATTGACTACCCAAAAAGGGGAGACCTTAGTGACATGAAAGAGACGAGGCTCGGACGTGAACAAAAACAGCAAGGACTTCGATCATGTATCAACCACCCAAAGC